>WSFP011343730.1:0-36688 GCA_009831015.1 Picea engelmannii | reverse complement strand
AGCATTATTTTCTCTTTCATGGATGGATTTTCAGGATATAACCAGATTGACATTCTACCCATTGATCAACATAAGACAGCCTTCATTTTCCTGTGGGGAACATTTGCCTATCGGAAACTACCTTTTGGTCTCAAAAATGTTGGTGCCACTTTCTAGCGGGCCATATCGTATGCTTTCCACGATATCAAACATATTGTGGAACCTTACCCCGATGATTTACCTGCCCATTCATCTAATCGATGAAACCATATTGGTCATCTCTGGGCCATTTTTATTCGATGTCGGTTCTACCGTATCTGTTTGAACCCCCAGAAATGCATCTTCATTTTTGAATCAGGTGGATTCCTCAGTTTTGTTGTCTCCAAATATGGGATTAGGGTGGATCCCTTAGATATTAAATCTATTATTGCTTTAGCTCCTCCCAACAATCTGACCCAACTACAAATTTTGCAAGGGAAAGCGAGCTTTCTTCACCGTTTTATATGTAAATTACGTTGAGATTACTAAAGGATTTATGTGATTGTTGCAGAAAGACACTCCTTTCATCTAGGATGATGCCTCTCAATGATATTTTGGTGCTCTTAAGCATGCATTAACCCATACACATCTTATGCATCCTCTAAATTATGAACGAGACTATATCCTTTATTTGGTAGCCTCTACTTCCACTATCGCTATGGTCTTAGTCCAAGAGGACCCCAACGGTGAGGAACATGTGATATAATATCTGAGAAAGAGTTTATCCAGTCCCGAGCTCTGATATTCACATGTTGAAAAGTTGGCTCTAGCAGCCGTCATTATCGTCCAGATATTTTTCCATTACGTCATGTTACACACTACCACGGTCATTTCGGACTCGAACCCCATGTATTATATTCTGACACGTCAAGTCCTTGGGGGAAAATATTCCAAATGGATCGTTATTCTTCAAAAATGCGATCTCGAGCTTGCCAAATCAAAAGATAAAAAGTCCTTGGTTTTTGTGGAACTCATCTACAATCTTCCCCATGCTGATGAATACATTGAGCCTAGTAATTCTCCCCCCAATGAATATTTGTTCCTCATTAGAACATCTGACCCTTGCTATGTAAATACTCTTCTTTATCTTCAAACCCAATGTTTTCATCCCGATATCTCCCATGAAGAACGTCGTTGTATTTGTCACCATTCTAAATTCTACATTATCATCGGTGACACTTTGTATCATTGTGGTATTGAAACTATCTTACAACATTGTTTAACTCATGATGAGGTTGAACATGTTCTAAATGAATGTCACCTTAGAGCATGTGGTGGTCACCTTTCTCGGATGGCTACAGCTCAGAAAATATTACGTGACGGTTACTTTAGGTCCTCCATTTTCAAATATTGTATTGAGGCTGTCAAAATATTCCCACCCTGCCAAGTTTTTCATAAAAAGGCACGCACCCGCCCCGCTATGTTTCATCCTATTTTCTCCATCGACCCCTTTTCCAAATGGGGCATTGATTTTATGCAATGTAATCCTACCTTATTCGGGGGGCATGGCTATATCATCGTTTACGTTGATTACTTCACAAAATGGGTTGGGATTATGCCTACTTTTCTTAATGATGGTCGTACTGCAGCTCTCTTTATCTTCAAATACATCATCACTCACTTTGGTGTTCCACAAGACATTGTCACTGATCACATTTCACATTTTCAAAACCAGATGATGATTGAGTTACATGTCAAGTTGGGATTTCGCCATGAGAACTCATCCCCCTACTATCCTCAAGAAAACGGACAAGTTGAAGCTATCAAAAAATTCCTTAAAACCATGATCCAATGCATGGTGGGGGAAAACAAAACTTCTTGGAATTTACAACTCTTCTCCACCCTCTGAGCTTACCACACCTTATTGAAAACCGCAACTGGATTCACTCCTCTCCAGTTGCTATATGGCATCGAAGCAGTTGATCTGGATTATTTTCGGTACGAAATGAGAGCGGAGATATAACACATAAATATTTAGAGATATTGTAAGAGAGACAACAATATAATAGATATATAGTGGAAATAACAAGATTCACAGATATATAGTAATACACGATTTCTATTAATGGAAGAAATGTACAGAGACTGTAAAAATACAGAGTGAAAGACTCGCTAGAATGGTGGCATCTTATCTCTGAGAAGAGATGTGACAGCTACTCGCATTCGCAAGAAGATGATTATTACAATGAGGCTCTAAGGGCCTTTTTAAAATAATTAAAATCCAAAACCCTAACCCCGAAAGATGAAAAGCCAAAAGGTTTGTGGGCCCCGATGGGGGTAGTTGATACGTCAACTTCCCAAGGGCGTAACTTCTGCATACGATCTTCGTTTGGGGCGCTTGATAGCTCATTGGAAAGATCTATCTGAGAACTACAACTTTTGGGTGAGAAACAATTATCTATGATACATGTTGCTCCCTGTTTTCTCAAAAAACATAGTTTAGGGCCTCAAAATGGCCCCGGAAGTTAAAAACTGCTAAAAATAGTAAATTGCCAAAATTGCCAAAAACATGTTTTGGTCCAGTTGGAGAAGATGGGTGGCCACCAATATCCACATGGATTAGCAGTATTACCAATCGAGTGAGAAATTCCTTCCTTGAAACTCAAAGTAGAATTCCTACCTCACACCTCTGCTGAAGAAGAATGATTCCTATATCTAACTAGATTGGACAAAACACGTCGCAATGTTGCTCTTGTTAACAAGACGTATCAAAAATGAATGAAGAGTCAATATGAAAAATCAGTCCACCCTCGTACTTTCACAGAAGGATACCTAGTCCTCGTTTATGACCAGGCTCATGATAAGCTAGGGACAGTAAAGTTAGAACCCTTGTGGCATGGACCCTACATCGTAAAACGTGTATTACATAGAGGTTCCTACGAGCTAGTTGACTACGAAGGAATATCTCTCGGTGAAACTTGGAATGGGATTTACCTTAAGAAGTATTATGTATAGAACATCTAGCATGTGTGCTTTGTACACTATTGTACTATAGTTTAGTTTTGGTGTGTCTTTTTCTCTTGCGTGTACGAGTTTTGTTTTAGCCGCTTATACTTTTTCTTGTGATTGTATGCACAGATGACATATCCCTTTCCTATTTTTATCGGTTTTGTAGATGGCACTAGTCGACACACCCAGAACATTTCTTCTGCAACTTGGGTCATTTACCACTCTGATGAGTTGGTGAGTTCAGGAGGCGTTTTCCTAGGATCAACAACCAATAATGTGGTATAATATCACGCTGTCATTAGACTTTTAACCGAGGCCTCCTCCCTAGGTATATCTCATATAATCATTAACCTAGACTCTCAACTCATGGTTTGTCAACTGAATTGAGTGTACATCATTCCCAACCCTACCCTATTGTGTCTCCACCTACGAGTTTGTCGCCTTGAAATAATGTTTGAATTTATAGAATACAAACACATACCAAGAGAACTCAACACAACTTTGGATTTGCTAGCAAATTATATTTTGGATCCTTATATTGTGCATAGAAAAAAATTTATAAAGAAGATGAATCACATGTACATTAAAAACATCACACAAGGTAATTTGTAACATCATTGGTACCACAAAACTTAGATATATATATATAAAAACTGTGTGATAAAAAAAGTTTGTTTACATCAAAAAGTACATAGAAGGGAAAAATTTGGGCCCTCATGCCCATGATATCATCATAAAAAAACTACAAAAAACATCTAGAAGATCATGGTCCTCCTACACCACGTTTTTCTTTGAGAAGCATACCACTGCACGTGCCACTCATCGAAGCAAGTGGTTCAGACTCTCAGGAACCCCCACTGTATGCCTCTGCAAATGTAGAGGTACATCTCGCCTCCTGAGAGGTGGGACACCCATCGTAAGACCTAAGAGGTTCCTCTCGACCTCCCGGAGACCTCCCACCACCACCTCGTGCTATGTAGCTATCTTCACATCTCCGCGACACCCTAGTGTCGGTATCTCCATCGAACATGATGCACATATATCTACATGATGAAACAATGCATCTGTTAAAACCCCTCTTTGTACACATAAAAATAATATAAATTTCAAAATCAAAAAAACGCAGGACAAGGTTTTGGTTTTGTATCTGACGCATCCCAGTCGATACCCTCTCAAAGTACTAAGTCCAGGCTACCCCGAAAATCTACTCCGGCATATGGGAAATCCTTGATGACGATCAACTACCTTAAAAACTAAATCTGAACTGTGGAAAATGATTAGAATGGGTTAATGACCAACCTGATCCAGACATATGTGAACACGATCAACCGTAGCTCCGGTGCGAAAATCTTGAAAATCGCCCTCTTAAGTTGAAAATAAAAATGCTAGGAGAGATTGGTAAAAATGAAATGGTAAATAAGATTTTTTACCCTATCTCACTATTATATAGGGTTCATTTTTTCTAATCTATAGTTTATTTTGGGTTTAAAAAAAAAATCAAAGACATTACTAATACCCTGGATGCAGATTTTTCTTCACTTGCAAGTTTCGAAGCAGTATTTTTATGTTTAACCTTGTCACGCTGACGAGCACGGTCTTAGTTCTTTCTCATGCTCGAAAAAACATGAGAATGTAACCAAGTAAACTTTTATCTCTTTTTCGGACTCGTAAGGATATATGAAAAAGGAACCCCCTAAAGTCTTCTCTAATCTCTTTTCAGACTCTCTAAACATGAAATTATTGTTGAGTGATTTTTCTTCCTTTCACACTCGTTTAAAAGGTTTTGAAAGGGCATCTCCCGAGTAGCATTTTATCTCTTTTTCGGACTTCGGAGACTAATATTACGAAAAAGGACAACCCTGGAGTCACCTTTAAGTTCTTTTTAGACTCTCTAAACATGAAAAACCATCGAGTTTTCCTTCTCTTGACTCGTTAAAAAATACACATTGAAGGGCCCATATGGGACCGAATCCTTATTTCTTCCAGTTCATTAAACAAAGGAAGACTAACTTACCAAAGGTGATTTATATCAAGCGTGATTTATCCTCCTTGAGCTCGTTAAATTAAAAAGAGGTAATCATCTATCTAGGTGGGGGAAAATTTGAAGGAATTGGGTCCAATTTTTTAGAATCCTTGATGTCATCTTTTGTCTCCCTTGAACATGGCACCTATTTGTGTCTCGTCTTACATTTGGGTAACATGCTTGTCTCTGAGTCATATCAATTCCATGTGTCTCCATAATTTTTCTTCTAGTCGAAGAGTGTTCTTATTGTCATCACATTACATTTTGGTACTCGTCGAGTCAATGTTGCCAAGTCAGTTGTCGTGCCTCATCATGTTCAAGTGAAGTTTCACTTAAAACCATCCATATGCAGTATTACCAGTTTCCATTTCTGGTGTCAGTCCATACTCATTTGATTCACCATCTTACATCACTTTCCTATGTCAGTTTCATGTCATTGATAGGGGATACATCAAGGCCCTCCTTCGATGAGTCTTTTCTTGTTGACTTCAACACATCATTCAAGAATTAACTTAGAAACTAGTTAGTACCTTGGGACCTGCATGCCTCAATGGAAGGACTCCTCACCTTCAACAGTAGGTTTACATCATTGAGCTCTGATCAGATGATTCCATGAATATTCGACCTCGGCTCATTTATTCACATTCGTTGGAATGTACTAGGGTACCTTGGGAGTCATTGACATCATTGGTGATTTCCCTCGCACTTGTTAACGGTTTACCTCAATGACCGGTAATAAAGTGGTTTCTACCATGTTTGACATCAAAACATCTATTCACATGGCTATATTCGTACCACATCGGGATTGGGACGAAGACCCTAGGTTGAGCATTCACTTTGTTAAACTATTTTGCCCAGGCTGCAAAAGAGATTATTTGAGCATGTTGATGTATATACTATCACATAGATCCACATTATATTGGTTTGTGGCTATGTTTTATCATCTCGTAGCTCCACTGTTCATTTTCCGTGGCTACGATCAATTCATTTCATGGAGGTATGGATCCACATTGTATCTTTGGTGGCCATATCCTCAATTAATATTTTTCATGGATCTACAGTGTATTGGTCAGTGGCCATGCTTTGAGTCATCTTGTATTATGAGCATAGGTATGCCTACCTTAGAAATGGAAAAAAATTTAATATTGTTTGATTGTTGTTTGCAGCTTCTTCCGGTTTCTTCAATTCCAGACCCTTGCATTAAGTATTTTTAAAGTGTTTCAGCCATCATTCTCTCTTTTGACCTCGCACTTTAGCGGGCATTTTGTTACACATGAAATTTTCACACCTAGGTACCTCGCCCTAAGTGTCGTAAGTGTCATATAAGTGTCTCATACACCTTGACACCATGGAATAATCTATGTCACAATCCCTAGTCAATGTGGAGGAGGAATATATTACATTAAGTCCGAAATACAAAGTGCACATGAATTATTATTAATATTCATGAAAATGAAATTAATTAAGTGTGAGAATCCACCTCACATCTGGTTTCCTAATTTTTAGGGAAGGTGGAGGATCTCATGGATGGTTTAAATATTTCCTCCTTAAAATCCTTGAGAGATATTTCCTCCCTAAAATCCCTAACAGATATTTTCTCCCTAAATATCTTAGAGATCCCTTTTTAATGGATCTGATGAGTGATCCTCTCCATGGTGGTTAAGCCTCCAAATCCTATATAATGAGGGATTTCCATGGAGATGGAGGAAGAAAATTTGAGGTATCAAACTTATGGTCTTGGGAGAAATATTTAGGATATCAAACCTATGATTTTGGGATCTTTTTGCAAGGGTTGGACGAGGAGGACTTGGAGAGGTTGTTGCGACTTCATATATAGTTTGTAAGTATCTCTTTGGAGTTCTCATTAATATATGATTGGCCTATTCCCTTCTAATATGTGTATCTTCACTTACTTTGTCTATTATAGATGGATTTTATTAGACTAATCTTATACAGTAGAGTAGGAGTTCTTTGTCTTCTTGTTGTCCATTGCATTGCAGGTTTCGAATGGTGCCAAGGAGCTCAGGTATCAAACTCAAATTGGAGCAGCGAGGACAAACACCAGAATAAGGTGCATCACACTTTCTTCCTTCTCCTTCTCCTTCTCTTTTTGATTAGGCAATTAGATTCAAAGGGATATTAGTGTCCAATGTTAGCATCTTTCTATCTTGGTATAACGGTATAAAATCCAAGAGGAGATTCACTTGTCTGCAGGGGAATTTTCCTAAAACAGCAGTGTTTCTTGATGGAAGTCCAAAGGCATCGAGAAATATTGCAGAGATTATTAATAGTACAATACCAGCCCGACAACAAGAAAGAAACCCAATTGTATATTTGGCGAGCGTGAAGGAAATCAAATATTCGTATGTGTAGTGAAAACAATAGTTGCATGGGAAGAGTTGTTGATCGATTACGATTTGAATCGAATTGATGGAAGCACTATTATTATGGGGGTAAACATGTTCTACCAATATACCAAACCTATAATTGATGTTTCCCTTTTTGTATCTGAAACACACATTTTAATAGCTCATGATTCTTATATTATTTTCTCATAACATTCTAAATTTCCATGCATCTTATAATGTGCAAGGTGATCATGGGAAGGCATCGGATAGCTCGGAGAAAGTATAACAATGAATTTCATATCAATTCTTGCTTAGAATAATTGAATTAACATCTTTATTTGTTGATGTATACGAGCACATCGTCGGAGCAGGATGATATGTTGAATGAAATATATTATTTTGTCAACCTAGTGGAAACAATTAAAAAGGCCTTGAAAAAGGAAAATATTGAAAACATTGAATTGGTTAAGTCTAAGCCACCTATAAAGGAGGGAAAAAAAGGATGGAAATTTTAAGACAGGATAAGAACAATTTGGGGTAAGCGCAATTTAAAAAAAAAAATTATTTCAGACATAAATTGTTTTATGAAAGTTTTGTATGTTACCACTATATGAGTAGTACTCTAATTGGGGAATAGCCTGGTCACGGGGACGTTGTTGATGGAAGTGATGCACAAACCCCACAACATCCCAGCATGAGCCACATACCTACAAGGTTATTTTCCTCTCTGTATGTAGCTCGGAGGATTGAAACTCATGGGTCCCATGAGACACCCACACCGCACACACTAGATCATGCTCATGAGGGTCTACCAGGAGAATCTCATGAGGATATTGGTTCTGCACAGCCAGATCAGCATTGTTATCCTAGGGAAACATGTGTTCAAAGGTTGGGAACACTCTCCATCAAATTTTTGGTGGAAAAAAAATTGATTCCCTTGAAGATACAACGAATCCCAGGCATTTTTGAATATGTTAAATAATTCCTACCATTTGATTGAAACCTACATTTTTTCATATTATTTTAACCTAATTATCATATCATTTTTTAGGAAAATATATTTTTTACAGGACCTTGCACGACAAGGCTCTAGAGATATTTGGGCCCACCATTCGCACATGGTGGAATGCCCAGAATAAATATTTGAAAATTAATTTTATAAACCGTATTATTGGCTTGTTTGGTGATATATTCAACAAGTCTGAAACCCCCTCGATGACTGGTACATATTTGAAATATGACAGAGATCAATATAGGGTTCAATTAAAAAATAACCCTAAGTATGATCATCCTCTAGCCATTCCTGAGAGGGAATGGAAGAATATGCAGGAGGACGCTAAGGAGATCGCATTGAGAAGTGAAGGAAAGACACCACCTGGCCCTAGAAGGTAATATACGATATTTTTAATTGAATATGATGAATTTTGTTTAATTCTATAGAAAAAATCGTGATATATTATAACATACTTGAAACTTTTCATAGGCTCCCAGACACAACAAAAGAAACAAAGGCAATATTAGATAAAGATGGACAACATAAACTTGGCCAAGGTGATTACTTGAGATTAAAATCTAGAATTGTAAGTATTGAATACTTTATTCATATTATACAATATATCATCATGCAAATTGTATCTAATTGCAACCAGTAAGAAAAAATACATATTTTATGTCATGTGATGCATGGCAATAAATTGAACAATTCCACCACAAAAGAAAACTTAATGCTCAGCTTCAATTTCAGATTTCAAGTTGTGGTGGAAAATCAACAAAGGAAGGGATCAGAGACACAATCTGACCCTTCGAATGATTTGGTAAATAAAATGACAAAATTGAATTTGTTGATTACTTGTCTAATATATTGAAAGTTGATTTAACTCATCAATTAATTATGTTTCTATTTCTTTTAAGAAAGAAAGAAACAACGGTTCATTTGACAGTGGTGGACAACAACACCATGATACTAGTGGTTCACAAACCCATGATCATGGTATGATTGTGTTTAAAATAAAATGTATAATATGACGATTATTAATATTTCTCTTAGATGGTGTACTTAAAGCTTTTCTTATTTCAATGAAAGAGCATGTAGATGAGGGTTCCCAGAAAGTAGAGGAACCAATGACAATCCAACCAATGGTGTCCACTACTCCTCCAATTAAAAAACATAGTTATGATATTCGTATTGATGAAACACTGCTATGAATAATGACTAACCATGTCCTTTTAATGCTTTTTATTATTGTATTGGGTGTCCATGTAGTGCATCAGCATCCACGTCCTGCTACTAGAAGAAGTAGAATGCTTGAGATTACCAATCACCTTCCAACAACAGAACAAGACCCAATAGTTGAAGTGAGGGATAGGGACAATATTGATGATGATACACTCATGAGTTTTATGAAAAATATAAACAAAAAAACAAGTGATTGTACATAATTTCAAGACAAATTTTATTAATATAAATTATTGATTGTACAATTTTGTGTTTTGCTAGTTGTGTGTAGAAATTATATGTTTTGAATGCATGTAAATTATTGATTTAGATTACCTTTAATTCTTGTTTTTCTACTTGTTATTCATGATTGGGTATGGGGAATTAGAGAAATGTGATGGGGGGAGGGGGGGGTCGAACCAAACTAGCTTCCACCTTCACGTGGTTGGTCATGTTTAGTAGAGAATAAATTATTCTCGAAACCAAGAGGATCTCATTCATGAGGTATTCCCCTTTAGTATTGTGAGGCGTCGTATATATTTAATTATTATTCAACCATATAATGTTTAATTCTCTTTTTCAAGTACAATCTCATTAATGTATAGTTGTCTTGGATTACTGAGGCGGGGGTGAATCAGTAATAGAGAAATTATAATCCTTTTTAACCAAATAATCCAAGTGTTATATCAATGTAGAATTATCATCCAATAATGAGCAATGAAAAAATGAACAATAATACACATACACAGTACACCAGTGTTTTACGTGGAAACCCAAAGCGGGACTGATCCGGATTTTATGAGCAGAACGAAATGAATACAGATTATTAACAGGTGCTTAACACGAAATAACAGAGATACAGTAAAACCGGTTTTCTATTCAATAACAAAATAAGCTGAAACTGTAAAATGCAGCGGAAACAAGCTTGCTAGAATGGTGGCATCTTATCTCTGAGAAGACATGTGAAGGCAACGCGCATTCACCAGAAGCCGATTACAATGAGGCTCTGAAGGCCCTTTTTACAATAATCAAGAATTCCAAAAACCCTATACATCCAAAAACCTAACCCTAGGAGATGAAACGCCAAAAGTCATGTGGGCCCCGTTTGGGTAAGCTAGTACATCAACTTCTCGAGGTCGTAACTTTTGCATACGATCTCCATTTTAGGCGTGTGATAGCTTGTTGGAAAGGTATCATAGAGGAGATTCATTTTTGGGGCTCAATAATTCCTTTGGATATAATTGAGGATCTCGATACCTAAAAACCTTCATTTACGCCCTCAAAATGGCCTCGGAAGTAAAAACTGCTAAATATAGTAAATTGCCAAAAATGTCAGAAAATTGTTTTGAGCCAATTGGAAAAGGTGGGTGGCCACCGATATCCATCTAGATAAATCCTCCCTCCTTAGGAAGCAATGGTCTCCATTTCATTGAGTTCCCCCATTAGATGAGGAAATTTACGTTGAATTTGGCCCCGGGTTAGCCACTTGCCTTGGTGCAGGAGCTGCCCTGCTTTGATGACTCGATAAAGCTAGATCCTTTGTTGTCAAGTGCCCTTGATCTGTCTGTCCACAATATAATCATTGGATTCCTATTGTATGAATTCAGGGTTGAGCTTTGTTGGTGTCAGTTGTTCTGCTACTTTTGAGGTGTCCAATAATGGTGGGAAATAAGAGCGAAGGAGATCCACGTTGAACACTGGGTGCAGGCCAAGGAAAGGAGGAATGTTGAGCTCAAAATAATTATCCCCCATGGCCTTGGTGATAGTGTACGGTCCATAACGGAGTGGGCGAAGCTTCCGACGAGGTCATGTAAGGCGTTCTTTCTGCAAGTGCAACCAAACTTTGTCGCCCACCTGAAACTTATGCGGCACCCGATGTTGATCATGGCGTTGTTTGTACTTGTCATTGCACTTCTGTAGGCTATCATGAACCTGTTGGAAGATGTGATGGATCCGCTCAATGAACCGGGTGGCTTTGTCATCTTTAGTTGGAGCAAGAGATGAGTCAGTCGAGGTGACCGCAAGGGGAAGTGCAACATCTATGGGACCCAATGGTTGGAATCCCAACCCCACTTGAAAAGGGATGTGGTTGTTTGAGATATGCAAGGCTCGGTTGTAGCTATGCTGGACATAAGGAAGGCTCTCATCCCATATGTGAGGGTTCTTTGAATTATACATGCGAAGGATATGCACAATCATTCGATTTACAACCTCGGTTTGGCCATCTGTCTGGGGGTGGAAGGTTGTGGATTTGGTGAGCTTGGTGTCCAGCAATGACCAGAGGCTTGACCAGAATGTGCTGAGAAATCGACTATCCCAATCTGAGACAATGGTTTGTGGGATTCCAAAATGTACCAAGACTCGTTCAAAGAAGAGCTTGGCAGTGGCCTCTACTGTGATGCTCTTCTTGCAGGCAACCAGAATTGCCATCTTAGAAAAGCAATCAACAACCACAAAAACACAGTCATTTCCCCGCTTGGTGGATGGGAGGCCTGACATGTAGTCCATTGAGATGGATTCCCATGGCCTGTCAGGAGTCAGAAGAGGGGTGTACAAGCCTTGTTTCTTAGTGGTCGGTTTGGCAATAGCGCAGGAAGTGCAGGACCTGATATACTTGTTGACCCCCTGTCGAAGTTTCGGCCAGTAGAAATGTTTCTATAGCATTGCCACTATCTTTTTGACATCGAAGTGTCCTGCCACCCGACTGTAGTGGATTCCCAGATCAGCTTTGCTTGATCGCTTGATGGAACACATATATGGCCCAGACGACACAACAACCCATCTTGAAGATGGAAATTATCGACAACTGCATTTGCACCCAAAATTTGGTAGGTGGTGGTGAAGTCAGGGTCTGTCTCATAGAGTTGGGGCCATTCAGATGTCTCATGGCCACAAGAGTCTAGCACCGTGGTGAGTGCCACGAATGGCGGTCTGCTGAGGCAATCAGGGACACGATTGGTGCTTCTTGTTTTATACTTGATGTTGAGGTGGAATTGATGCAAGTATGTGGACCACTTTTGATGGCGGTCATTTTGTAGTTTTCCCTGTGTCTGCATGAACTGCAGTGGCTTATGATTAGTGTGGATGACTGTCTCCTTCCCAAGAATGTAATGTCTCCACTGGCGACATGCTTGCACAATGGAGTACATTTCTTTGTCGTAAGTAGGGTACTTACGGATAGTATCTGACAGTGTCTCACTATGATAGGCCACGAGGTGGTCGTGCTGAGTGAGAACGGCTCCCACGGCATAGTCTGAAGCATTTGTCTCGATCTCAAAGGGATGATGCAGGTCTAGTAGTGAAAGTATTGGGGATGAGCACAAGCGTTGCTTCAAATCATCGAACGCCTGTTGTTGGGACCAACCCCACTCAAATTTCTCCTTACCACCACCCCTGTTTATTTGGCTGAGGGCCCATGCAATATGGGAGAAACCCAACACGAACCTGCGGTAGAAATTAGAAAGTCCCAAGAAGCTCCAAAGCTCAGTGAGTGTTGTTGGGGCTGGCCAGTCATAGATGACTTGGATCTTGGCTGGATCCACATGTACGCCATGTTGATCAATGATGTAGCCCAGGTAATGGACCATGTCCATGCTGAAGGAGTATTTTTCCAGGTTGGCGTATAGCTTCTCCTGTCGCAGGGTGTGCAGAACCTGCTGAATATGATGCAAGTGTTCGTCCCAAGTCTTGTTGTAAATTAGAATGCCATCCAGATACACCACTACAAAAGTATTGGTGAATGGTTGCAGGATATCGTCCATCATCCTCATGAAAGTGGTTGGAGCATTTTTCAAACCAAAGGGCTTGACAACCCATTCAAAAAGTCCTTCCTTTGACTTGAAGGCGGTCTTCCATACATCTGTCTGTTCTATCGGGACCTAGTGGTAGCCAGAATTCATATCAATCTTACTGAAGTATTTGGCCCCCGTGAGTTGATCAAGGAGGTCATCGATTTGGGGAATCGGGTACCAGTTTCTGATAATGATTTAATTCAGAGCCCGGTAATCAATACAGAGTCGCCAGGTTCCATCTTTCTTCTGTACCAGCACAATTGGGCTCCCGCAAGGTGATGACATAGGGCTTATGTGCCCCTCGTGGAGAAGTTCTTGGATATGTCTCTTGATCTCCTCATTCTCTGACAAAGAGAGATGATAGATTGGCCCATTGGGCAGTGGTTCGCCGGGGGTTAGATCGATGGGGTGCTTGACCTGGCAGTGCAGAGGTACCCCTGTAGGTGAGGAGAAGATATCTGAGTATTCTTCCACGACCTTATCTACTTGATTTTGTTGTGTGGAGAGGTCGACCACAGAGACCCTGGATGTGGCTGCAATCTTTCACTTATTCTGAGAGCGAAGCACGAAGAAGAAAAACTTCCCCATCTGAGAGACGACCTTCCTGCATTGCTTAGCAGAGATCAAGGAAATAGCACTAGGTGGGACTGCCTCGGGTATTTTGTACAATTTCCTGTTCAAAGTAATAATAACACTACGAGGCCTAGACTCATATACAGCATGACATTTCCATAAATAAGGTTGGCCCAAAAGAACATCACAAACTTCAAGAGGAGCAACATCACACAATACCTCTTCTTTGAAGGGCTTGATGTTGTACGACAGTCGACACTGTTGGTCGACGCGGAGATCGCTTCCCTGGCGGAGCCATCCAATGGTTTAGGGTTGTGGGTGCGGTGTTGTTGGAAGGGCCAGCCACTTGACGACCTCTGCTGAGATGAGGTTCTTCTAGCTACTGCTGTCAATGATGAAGTGCAGTGGGGTGCCTTTTACCCACATCTGTGAATGGAAGAGGCGCTCTCCTTCTTCTGGCTCGTCTGGTTCACCAGGCTGGATCTTGGTGGTAGCAACGATGGCACTGGGTTCCACGTCAATGATCCATCTTCCCCTTTTTGGTTCTGTCTCTGAGTCAGAATCTACATCTGATTCAGAGGCTTTCACTTCAGCCACCAGCGACTACATTGAGTGACAGTCAGCAGTGTTATGCCAAGGGCTCTTATGGAAGTCGCACCACTTCCCGGTATCTTTCTTTGTCTTTCCGGTGTCCTTCTTTCCTTGTGGCTTGTACTGGTTGTCTTGATACTTTCCATCTTTTCTCTATCCTTTGTTTGGTGGGTTGGGGCCGCCCTTTCCTATCTTTTGTTGTGAGGGGTTCCCAGGCCCAAATTGCCGCATCTTTTGTTTGAGCTTCTGCTCGATTTTGACGACATATCGGTAGGTCGCGCCTAAGGATGAGATGTCTAGAAATTCCATTTCGGTCTGGATGTATCTATGCAGAGAACCGTGATATATGAGCACCACATGTCGCTCTGAATATTTGATACACAACTTGGTGCACAAGGTATGGAAGATATTTTTGAAATCTGGCACTGCTTGGTCTCTTTCTTGCCGCAGTGTGGTCCATTTGGTATACAGGTCGTCATAACTTCCGACATGGTAGTATTGTTCCTTAATTGCATCCCTGAAGGATTCCCAGGTGGTCGTGACTGAAAATAATGAGGTTTCCTCTGTTTCCTTTTGCTCATAGAAAGTTTCCCACCAATATTTGACATGGGGAACGGCTTTGAAGAGTGCAAAAGTAATATTTTCTCTATTCAAAAATTTATGAACAGAAAAATACCCTTCTAGTAGATTCAACCACTTGTCTATAGCATCTGTGTCTATCTGACCTTCAAATACAGGAATATCAAATTTTATTTGTACCTTGAAGGGGGTGGCGCCTCCGTTCGAAGAAGATGCATCGCCTGTTGGTAGTCGCCGAAGGATTTGTGCGAAACTATCCATCATCTCGTTCCTCTGTTGCGTGAGGGCTTCCTCAATCAACAGTTTGAAAGGATCTCTTGTCCCTTCATCTTTCTTTTCTCCTACCATGGGAAGTTGCTTGGGCGTGAGAGAGCTTCTGTCCTCAAGAGAAACAAGCTCGAGACCCAACTCTTTATACTCTGACCTCGTTGGGGACATGCATTAAGACGACAATGAGCAGAACGCTCTGATACCACTGATCCATATTTTATGAGCAGAATGAAATGAATACAGATTATTAACAGGTTCTTAACACAAAATAACAGAGATACAGTAAAACCAGTTTTCTATTCAATAATGAAATAAACTGAAACTGTAAAATGCAGCGGAAACAAGCTTGCTAGAATGGTGGCGGCTTATCTCTGAGAAGATATGTGATGGAAGCGCGCATTCACCAGAAACCGATTACAATGAGGCTCTAAAGGCCCTTTTTACAATAAGAAAGAATTCCAAAAACCATAGACATCCAAAAACCTAACCCTAGGAGATGAAACACCAAAAGTCATGTGGGCCCCGTTTGAGTAAGCTAGTACATCAACTTCCCGGGGTCGTAACTTTTGCATACGATCTCCATTTTAGGTGTGTGATAGCCCGTTGGAAAGGTATCATTGAGGAGATTCATTTTGGGGGCTCAATCATGCCTTCAGTTATCATTGGGGAGCTCTATACTGAAAAACCTTCATTTAGGCCCTAAAAATGGCCCCGGAAGTAAAAACTGCTAAAAATAGTAAATTGCCAAAAATGTCAGAAACCTATTTTGAGCCAGTTGGAAAAGCTAGGTGGCCATTGATATCCATCTGGATCAGGGACAAAACCAAAGAATGATTTTTCTTATATGTCTTAAAGAATTACATTCATTGGAAGCACCAACTTCCTTTGTTTTCCAAATGCAACTGGAAGGAGGCTCCAACCCCCTAGTTTCTCGGGCTACAACCTGAGGGAAGCTCCAACTCCCCAATTCTATGGCTACAACCCCCTATGTTCTCAAGTTACAACTGGAAGGTAGCTATAACCACCTGTCCTTTCTCTGTCCAGCCACCCTGAAGTAGAAGTAGAGTGATGGAACCACTGTCACAATATCACTGTGAGATATACCACTGTAAAAATGTACCAATAAACATGAACTATGCATCAACCATGCATCAACCTGTACCTCAACCTGTAATCAACCTGTACCATACAGAAGTGAATCAACCATGCACCAACCTGTACCAAACAACCTGTAATCAACCTGTACCATAAACAAGTGCATCCAACCATGTACCAAGTATGTACCAATCATGTGTCAACTACTCATCAACTATGACTCATCAATATGTACCAACATCATCAACTATACACCTCATGTATGTGCCAACTCATCAACTACTTGTCTCAACCATGTATCCAACATGTACCTCAACCAAAATCCCTCATCAATATCATCATCCAAATATGATTTGTAACTCTGTAATAGACCTGGTGTATATGATCACATACCTACAAACCTTCCTTAACTTTAACAACAAGAGACTAGCATTTTCATCAAACTTTTCTTTAGTCTCACATGACTAGTTTTGGATTAGTAAACAACCCTAACTTGAAATAATAATAACTATGTACCTATAATGAATAAATATCTAAAACGGATATACAATTTTCTTCAGTGTTTTTTATGAAATTCCTCCAGGTGTCACTACTTGGAACCTCTTAGAAAATGAGTTATAGAAAAAATGCCATACCTTGTTGAATTATGGCTTATTCTAGAGAGTGACCTTGTAGAGTGTGGCCCACACGAAACATTTTTTGAATTGATCTGAAAATGTTACACAGAATACTACATATTGTACTTTAACCAACACATTTTGTCTTACTAAATTTGGATCTGTTATGAAGAAGTTATGACGTTTTTACCCGAAACACTTGTTTTAGACTAGTTTCAGGACTAGCCACAAACCCTAGTTTCCATGGAGTGTAATTCCAAAAATACAACGACCCACAAGATGAATTTTTTACCATAGATAATTGGATATATTTCCTCTCTTTATGGTGCTATGTCTGAGATGTACACAAGGAAGCACCATAAAGAGGACAATTCATTCAGGGGGAGAGAAGCCCCAGATGGAAAGATACCTTTGACATTGATGACAAAGGGGGAGAGATTCATCAGATGCATAGGAAAGAGGCATGGTTCTAGGGGGATAAATGGTCACAGAGATGCAGAGGACAGAGGCTAGCATTTTCATCAAACTTTTCTTTAGTCTCACATGACTAGTTTTGGATTAGTCAACAACCCTAACATACAACGACCCACAAGATAAATTTTCTACCATAGATACTTGGATATGTTTCCTCAATGTCATATCAATTTCATGTTTTTAATCATTATAGAAAAAAGGTTATTGTGAAAATGGTGAGATGTCATGTAAATAACATACCTTAGAAAGCATCATCAAAAGAATTTATCCTTCCCTGAATTCCGACCTTCTTTTCTTCACCTTCCCTCTGAAATTCGAATTAGATATCCTTTGGTTACTTCAGACACATATAGATATTCAATAGTCTCAAGTTTTATCTAAAATAAGAGATCATTTCCTCTTATTTATACTCTCCAAGTAGTTTCCTTAAAAACATCTTCTAGGTCACTTTGCCCACTTTCCTTATTTTAGGGTTAGCCCACTTCTAATTTATCCATTAAATTTATTATTTGAATAATTTATTTTGTATTCACTTTGAATTATAGTACACTCATCACTTCATTTTATTATTTACCTTATAAAATCTCTTAAACCACTTTGACTACTTTGACATTTTGGGTCTTCTAGATGACATATGAGGGTCCTCCAACTTCATAAGGCCATAACTCTCAAACTGTGAGGAGTTATGTGACGTTCCACATACCACCAAAAATGGAATGACATGTACTATCCATATATAATATTATTACCTGCAAATATATCAAAACTCATACCATTATCCATCAAACAAACTTGGGTCAATTACCCAAACCTGGGTTCTCCAATTTCTCATGGCCATAACTCTCTAACCGTGAGGAGTTATGTGGAGTTTCACATACCACTGGAAATGGCATGAAAAGAACTATCCATATAGGAAACTTTCACTGACAAATTCACTAACCTTCATCTCATTATTCCACAAATAATCATGGGTTCTCTAACCATACTTCTAGGATAACTCAATCCGCAAAGCATCTTCCTATGAGGGCTTTCACCATAAGGGGACCACTTTGGAGTTCATCCATTTATACTTATTATCAACCATGACAAGACAATAATGAGTTATATTTACATCAAAAAAAATTGGGTCCATTTCCCAAACCTTTGTTCTATCAGGCTTTCTTCAAGGGTTGACATCAATGACAACCAACCTTAATCAACAATCTCCCCCTTTGTAATTAACGGCAACACTCTAATGAAAAACTAAAATTATGTCATGTAATACTGAAGTCATATCACTCATGCTCCCCCCTGGAAACATGCCTCTATCCTATGCATCTTTGTGACCATTGCTCCCCCTGGAACCATGCATCTGTCTTATGCATCTGATGAATCTCTCCCCCTTTGTCATCAATGGAAAATGTATCTTTCCATCTAGGGCTTCTCCCTGTTACTGAATTGTCCTCTTTATGGTGCTTCCTCGTGTACATCTAAGACATATAAGATAAGAATTCAAAAGCATTCATTTTGGAGTAGAAATAACTCTACGGCTCTGGCGAAGATACTCAAAGGCTTTTCGTGGAAGTAGTTTGTTAAATATGTCTGCCACTTGTTCTTTTGTGCCCACATACTCAACTCTGATGTTATTTTCTGCAACCTACTCCTGTACAAAGTGATACTTGATTGGAATGTGCTTCATCTTGGAGTGCATCATTGGGTTTTTTGAGATATTGATGGCGCTTGTATTATCACAATAGATTGGAATGGGCTCATCATACTCATCCTGTATATCTGTCAAAGTTTGTTTCATCCAAAGAACCTGTGTACAACATGATGTTGTTGCAATATACTCTGCCTCGGCTCTATATAAATATATTGATGATTGTTTCTTTCTTATCCATGATACTAAACACTCACCCAAGTAGAACGTTTCTCCACTGGTGCTTCATTCGTCATCAATACAACCTTCCCAATCTGCATCTATGTAGGCAATCAGTGATAGATCCTTTCCTTTTGGATACCATAATCCAAACTCTTTTGTTCCTTTGAGATATCTTAAAATCCTCTTCATTGTTATTATATGTGATTCCTTTGGTGCTTCTTGAAATCGTTCCACCTGTCCAACTGCATGCATTACATATGGTCTAGATGTTGTCACCTATAGTAGGCTACCAATCATTCACCTGTATTTCCTCTGATCTGTAGACTTTGAATCATCATCTTTGCTCAACTTGCAACTAGTTTGCATGGTAGTGATAACTGATTTGCAATCTTCCATTCCGAAACTCTTTAGCATTTATCTGATATACTTGGTTTGAGAAATAAAAATTCATTGGTTTCTTTGACATATCTAAAGTCCTAGAAAGAAGGATAGTTCTCCAAGTAACGACATTTCAAACTCATTATGCATATCCTTTGCAAATTTCTGGCTTAACATGTCATCATCACTACCAAAAATAATATCAACAACATAAACTTCAATTAACAAAATATTACCTTGAATTAGCTTGATGTAGAGGTTGTTCTATGCACTTCCTTTTCTGAACCCTGTCAGTTGTAGATGGTTATCCAGTCTAGAGTACCATGCTCTTGGAGCCTATTTTAGAACATGCAAGGCCTTCTTTAATTTACACACATAATTTTTGTTCTATGACAACTGAAATCCTTTAGGTTGTTCAATGTAGACTTATTCTTAAAGTTCCCCATTCAGAAAAGTTGATTTTACATCCATCTGATACACTTTAATATTTTTGGAACATGCATAAGCTACAATCAAACGGATTGCTTGAATTCTAGCAACTGGGGAAAATGTATCTTCAATGTCAATTCCTTCAATCTGTGCATATCCTTTACATGCCAATCTATATTTGTTCCTTGTAACCTATCCATATTCATTCAATTTATTCCTGAAAACCCATTTTGTGTCGATCACATTCTTATTCTCTGGTCTTGGAACCAATTCCCAAGTGTCATTTTTCTCTATTTGTTCCAATTCTTCATCCATGGCCTTATTCCAAAATTCATCCTTGTTGGCTTCTTCAAAACAGTTTGGTTCAATTGTAGATAAGAGTGCTATGTGTGTTTGTTCTGGTGAACGAATTCTTCTTCTAGTCTCAACTCCTGCATCTTTGTTTCCGATAATTTGATCTAAAGAATGATTATTTTGTACTCATCTGCTACGTGTCTTTGGAGACACTTGTTGAACTTTCTCTTATGTTTCTATTGGATTCTCTTCATATTCCTCTTCTACTTCTTTTTCATCTTTTGATTCTTCTTCGAAAGGTTGTTCCATTGATTCATTTTCTTCTTCTTTTGATTCTGGTTTGCCTGTTTCATCAATTGTTACGTTGATGCTTTCCACAACTTTGTTCAATCTCAGATTGTAACACTTGTCTGCTTTCCACAACTTTATTCAATCTCATATTGTAACACTTGTATGCTTTCCTTGTACTTGAGTAACCAACAAGTACTCATTTTTCCACACAAGAGTCAAACTTTCCCATTCTACCATCTTCTCTTTTGATGTAGCATTTGCTTCCAAAAACTCTAAAGTGCTTCACATTTGCTCATCTTCCTTTCCATAGCTCGTAGGGATTTTTTTCAGTGTTGTTTCTGAGAATTACTCTATTTTGAATGTGAATTGGTGTATGCATTGCCTATGTCCAAAATATATCTATCAATTTCGAATCCATTAGCATTGTTCGAGCCATTTCTTGTATTGTTTTGTTCTTTCTTTCAACAACTCCATTTTGTTGAGGTGTTCTAGCAATAGAGAATTGCCTTGTTATTCCATGACTCCTGCAGTAGTCCATAAATTATTTTGAAGTGAAGAGATATCAAGCATTTGATTTTTTAATCCATTTCATTTTCAACCATTTCCTTGTAGATCTTAAAGTTTTCAAAAGTTTATGACTTATTCTTGAGAAATCAAACTACAGTCATTCTTGTATAGTCATCAACTAATAACATAAATTATTTATCACCTTTTAAACCCTTTGTTGTAGTTGGTCTAACTAGATCAATGCACACAATTTCCAGTTCTCTTGTCGTTGAATATTCCTTTAATTTGAACCCGGTCTTTGTTTGTTTTCCTTGTTCACAATGCTTGCATAAAGTGTTGGTTGGTTTCCTTTTTTTATTATCTCGCACTTTTGTGAATCGAAATTAACTTTATGACCTTGGTCACACATTTGACTCACACTTAGAAGATTATGTTTCATATATTCTACTAGTAGAACATTTTATGCCTTTGTATTCTTGTTCCCAATTCTGACTATGCCTTTTCCAATGCTTTTAGTTGAATCATCATTTCAACTAAAATAATAGAACTCTACTACTGCCATGAATAGAACTCTTCCTATCTCACTGTCATTGATTTCATCTTCATCTGATGATGAGATGTCTTCTTTGGTGTATAAGCTTTTCTTGAAAACTTTCTTTATAGTTCTTTTGCCTTTATATGTTTGTTTTCCTTTTGAGTAACCTTCATCGTTTCTCTTCTTATTATGAGGACATTTGCTAGAAAAATTACCAATAACATCACAATTAAAACAAATTTAAGGAAGATTACCTCTATACTTACCATCGGTTCCCTTGTTCAGTCTTTTGACAAAGTTGGCCACTTCTTCATCATCTTCCGAGACGTCACTATCGTTGATATGGTCTTCTTGTTTCTTTTCCTTTTTCTTTGATCTTTTGGATGCTTTGAAGGCTGCTTCTTTTACTTCTGGATTTTCTTGTTCAGTTCTCATTTCATATGCTACGAATATTCCATGTAGTTCGTCCATGCAAATTGAGTTTAGATCCGATGTTTCTTCTAGTGTTTATATCTTAGTGTCAAATTTCATAGGAAGAGATATTAGTACCTTTTAAACAATTACAGATTCTTCGATTTCTTCTCCCAATCCTATGATTGCATTCACTGTTTCATCGACTCATAAGAAGTAGGATGCAATATTCTCATCTTCCTTCATCTTTAGTTGTTCGAACTGACCTCTGTAAGTTTGAAGATTTGTTTCTTTGACTTTTGAATCTCCTTCATAAATATTTCGAAGCTTGTCCCAAATCTCTTTAGTGGATTTACAATGTGCAACTTTGGTGAATATCATTTCACTGAGACCATTCAAAAGTATATTTGTGTCTTTGGAATTATTCTGGTCGACTTTCACTTCTTTGTCATTTGTTGGTGGAATTGCTAATGTTGTGTATCCATCTACAATTGATTTCCAAATTTCAAATCCCTGTGCCTATATATATGTCTTCATCTTTATGCTCCAAAAAGAATACTTTTGTCCATCAAAATGTGGTATTCCATTTTTATACAAGTTGTTTCTCTCCATGATCTACCTTTCAGTGGTTAAACTGATTTCTGAAGGAACCAGCTCTGATACCAATTCTTGGATTACTGGGAGGGGGGGTGAATCAGTAATAGAGAAATTATAATCATTTTTAACCAAATAATCTAAGTGTTATATCAATGTATAATTATCATCCAATAATAAGAAATGAAAAAATGAACAATCATACACATACACAGTACACCAATGTTTTACGTGGAAACCCAAAGCGGGATAAAACCACAGAATGTTTTTTATTATATGTCTTGAAGAATTACATTCAATGGAAGAACCAACTTCCTTTGTTTTCCAACTGCAACTGGAAGGAGGCTCCAACCCCTTAGTTTCTCAGGCTACAACCTGAGGGAATCTCCAACTCCCCAATTCTCTGGCTACAACCAGAAGGAGGCTACAACCCCCTATGTTCTTTGGCTACAATCGGAAGGTGGCTACAACCACCTTTCCTTTCCCCATCCAGCCACCCTGAAGTAGAAGTAGAATGATTGAAACACTTTCACACTATCACTGTGAGATATACCATTGTAAACTTGTACCAATAAACCTGAACTATGCATCAACCATGCATCAACTTGTACCTCAACCTGTAATCAACCTGTACCATAAACAAGTGCATCAACCATGCACCAACCTGTACCAAACAACCTGTAATCAAACTGTACCATAAACAAGTTCATCCAACCATGTACCAAGTATGTACCAATCATGTGCCAACTACTCATCAACTATGTCTCATCAATATGTACCAACATCATCAACTATACACCTCATGTATGTGCCAACTCATCAACTACTTGTCTCAACCATGTACCCAACATGTACCTCAACCAAAATCCCTCATCAATATCATCATCCAAATATGATTTGTAGCTCTGTAATAGACCTGGTGTAATATGATCACATACCTGCAAACCTTCCTTAACTTTAACAACAAAAGACTAGCATTATCAAAAGAATTTATCCTTCCTTGAATTCTGACCTTCTTTTCTTCACCTTCCCTCAGACATTCATCTTAGATATCCTTTGGTTACCTTAGACACCTATAGAGATTCAATATGCTCAAGTGTGATCTAAAATGAGAGAGTATTTCCTCTTATTTATACTCTCCAAGTAGCTTCCTTAAAAACATCTTCTAGGTCACTTTGCCCACTTTCCTTATTTTAGGGTTAGCCCACTTCTAATTTCTCCATTAAATTTATTATTTAAATAATTTATTTTGTATTCACTTTGAATTGTAGTACACTCATCACTTCACTTTATTATTTACCTTCTAAAATCTCTTAAACTACTTTGACTACTTTGACCTTTTGGGGCTTCTAGATGACATATGAGGGTCCTCCAACTTCGTAAGGACATAACTCTCAAACCGTGAGGAGTTATGTGACGTTACACATACCACCAGAAATGGAATGACAGGTACTATCCATATAGAATATTATTACCTTCAAATATATCAAAACTCATACCATTATCCATCAAACAAACTTGGGTCCATTACCCAAACCTGGGTTCTCCAACTTCTCATGGCCATAACTCTCTAACCGTGAGGAGTTATGTGGTGTTCCACATACCACCGAAAATGGAATGACAAGCACTATCCATATAGAATATTTTCACTGACAAATTCACTGAAATTTGTCTCATTATTCCACAGGTAAGCATGGGTTATCTAACCATACTTCTAGGATAACTCAATCCACAAAGCGTCTTCCAGTGAGGGATTTCACCATAAGGGGACCACTTTGGAGTTCATACATTTGTACTTATTATCAACAATGACAAGATAATAATGAGTCATATTTACATCAAATGAACTTGGGTCCATTACCCAAACCTTTGTGTTATCGAGCTTTCTTCAAGGGTTGACATCAATGACAACCAACCTTAATCAACAAGTTATTATTCAGTCATTTAACCTATTATTGTATTTGACAAATGAAGGTATGAAGAGTGGTCACCTCCAAGATTGCAAGTAACATCATTTATGTTTATTCTTATCATGTCATGATTTGATATTTTTTACCTATTGAAGCATCAAGTATGTTTTTATAAACTAATGCAATTTTTGGTTAACTGTATAGGTATGTACAAGGACAATATCAAATGTTTTTAGGACGCATTGGAAATTTTTGAAAACTGTCATCAACAAGATTTTTGAATTCATGCATGAGACTCACCCTAGAGTGCAAGTGAAATATCTTAGCTTACAAGTCAAGTTAGTTCTAAAAGCGTCATTTCATTTGGTTTTTTTTCATCATGAAGTAGCATTATTTGAAATAACCTTCCTAGATCAAGTCCTTCTTTGTTCCCTCAGTATTGAACGCAATATAGACAAGCGCCCATGCTTCATTTTTCCCCATAACCATATCCCTATCCTTTCCAAAAACCATTGTCCTTCTTACTTTCCCTCATCACATCCTTCTAATGCCAATGTTGTCAACTCTGCATCCTCTCACACCCTCCCCTCCCCCCAATCAATGCCACTATCATAAAAATGCAAACTTTGTTGCTACATATTGTAGGTTCTTACAATTCCAAGCCACCTCTACCACCTTATCAGTGGAGGATCATGTCATTTCATTTTCAAATTCATCTCCATATCGTAACCCATCTTCTCAACTAGAAATCATCCCTCTACCCAACCCTAATATAAAAGACCCTTACTTACTCTTAAGACTAAATAAAATTATTTTCACTCTCCAAATATCCTTTTTACTAATAATTGTCAAGTGAAATACCAGCTAGCCATGATCATCCTCAACATGCATCCAAAATAATCTCATATCACAAGACCTTGTAGGTCATCTTCATCTCCCCACCCTTTGTTTAACCTAAAGATATAGACTTTGTTTGTTAACCATCATTTTTTATCAGGTATTTCTACGAATCTTCCATCAGGTATTTCTTGTTGATTTAGCCTATATGTAATGAGGAAAATCATGAAATAGGTTGGCATTGTTGGAATTAAACCTTCCAATGTAGGAGTTTTGATTCTAGAAATGCCATGAAATCTATCCAAGCCTGCCATTTTGGTTCCAATTCAATTGCTCCTCATTAATGCTTTCTTGGATGAGGTTAGTAAGAATTGTTTTTATATTTTAATTATTATTTTTATATTTTCATTGATTATGTATATAATTACATTTGACATGTATATGGTAAACATAATTACAAAGTATTTATAAGTGTCTAATTGTTCGACATGTACAACTCCTACGAGATGATACTCCTACATCAAGGTGGTAGGATACACACTCTCCTACAATATTTGATGTGGTGGTTGCAACAATGTGTTCCATTCGGACACCTCACACAAGTATTGAGTGGTATTGAGTTGAGTTTCCCCCCTTCTATGAACTAAAGTTAGAATTCAAAGACATGTATAACTATAACCATAAATAAATTATAGTAATTATATGTGTCATTTAATTAGACCCTAATTAAGTGCAATGCCAATAGTGATTGGGGTATGAGAGGTTGGGACCATGTGCTTTATTAATTGATCAATCTGAGTACATCTCGTGTTATTTATTTAATTATCAATAGGATGTATGAATTCTTTTAAACACTATGAATAGTGTATTCTAATGAAGGGACTCTCTCTTCATTTATTATCTTCTAGCTAAAGTAGTAAAATCATGGAATTGATTAATACAAGTGTTTGAACATCCTTTCTACATGTTATTTATTTTATACTTGACCTCATAGTTGAAATAATGTAAAAGTATATTATTAGGTTTTATTTCATTTGTGCATTTTGATTTGAGTACATAAAAATTCTCTATGTATTCATCGAATACCATGCCCTTTATTGAATTTTTCATGTCTCATCTAAGTTGTGGTTGACACATTTAGAAAGGAGTTTAGAAATTTCAATAAAGTAGTTTAATCCATTTGAATTTCCATGTACTTAGTTCATTTATGAAATGTTGAAGTGCATATTGTAAGTTATTTTCATCTTCATTTGGTATGTGTTTTTAATTAAAATCCAACTCCATCTTACCAAGCCATGTTTAGATGTCAACTTCATCATAAAATTTATATTATGATATCTTCATTTATATTAAGATATATTCATTTATAATATGTATGCCAACTTTGAACTTTTGTCTTTTCTATCTTCTATAGATTCATCTTCATCCTTTAATTTATGATGTGAATGGTATTCAACATGAAAATAAATATGACTAAAGAGGTGTGAGGGTTCACTATTGTGAAGTAAATAATCATGGCCTTTAATCACAAGCATTCTCTTCACTCAATTCAAGCATTTCTTCTTAGATTTTTCTTACGTATTGTCTTATCTTTCTCAATGGTTATTCCAAAACCACCTGATGTCACCTTTAATTTTGTTGAGTACTTCATATTAAAACACATCTATGGTTATATACACATTGTTGATTATTATTTTTTTCCATAAACATTGTTATCTTATTATTTTCCCTTGATAATTATTGGATTGAAATGTTGTGATATGATAACACTCATAGTGATCCTACATACAAATTGACACGCTACCCAAATCTCAACCAGACTAGCCAATGTCCTACAAGAGGAATTAATAGTAGAATGGTCTTCCAAATAATAGACACATTGTGGATATTCTTGGATGGGATTTTGATACAATATTTAATAGTAGAGTAATAACTGTATTTTTTAATGATGAAAAGTAGTTCTGAATCCCATCTATAGGAATTATTTTTTTGTTAAAAAACAGTGTTCTTTGGTGTGTAATTGTGGGCTACTTGTCAATGCACAAGGTGCATGCTTGTTCATCAAATAAGCACAAAGAAAAATTATGCATCCACTGTGAGATTACGTGGGAGACAACAATCCGCCCAATGTGAAGTTGTCTAATAAATAACTATGTGCTCGTAGCACACCAAAGGGTGAAAATGTGAAATTAAAGTAAATATATTTGACTAACATGGATGATTGTGGGTATGTAGGAATACAACACAATATCCCATTGGAGAGATATGGATTTTTATGCCATTTAGAACAAGATATCTTGATATTAGGTAGTGTGGGGATTACTTGCATGCCACTAGTTATTCAAGTTCCTTGATAACCCACTGATGTGAGTAGATTCCCTCATCCTCTCCACGATTATGGAGTATTTAGATGCATATGCTAAGGAATTCATAGTACATGTAGAGAACATTGAGCTCACCATGTAGGATTTATACTTCTTGATGGACATGTTGATGTATAGAGTTGTCAGCAACAACCTACCTATGAGGTCTTGTGACAGGGATTTGGATTAATTCATCGATATAAATTGCATGGATGAGTTAGTTGTGCATGATCGAGTGATACACCTTCATTATATAGAGAGGTTGGAGATATGGGTGATAACTTCTAGAGTGGTGTGACTCGTGGAATTGTATGTACCACATCGAATCTCATGCAATTATATGATATTGTAGAGAGGGTTATTCATGGTACCTACATTGGGTGGGCGTAGATGTTTTTTATTTCAGCGAGGAGACATATTACCACTTGCAAATAGGTAGGTGGTGGTGAAGGATAATCCCTTTTCTTGTTGAGAGGGAGTGTTGAAAATTCAACAAGAAATGTGTGTCTAATTTATTTTTCCCTTAAATAAATTGGACAATAAATATTAATCTATTATCTCATAATTACTTGAAATAGTTAACTGAAATGGAAAATCAGTTAGCTATAGGAAATTTGAGTTCAAAGGTTGATTGGTGGAACATCGAAGTCGAATTAGTTGTAACTAAGTGACTTGAAGTTGTAACAGAGTTATAAGTGTAGTTATGTGAGTTGTGAAGTAGTTTAACTTAGTTAAGTGAGTTAAGATCAGTTGTACTAGTTGTAAATGAACTTACACTAGTGAGAGTTTAGTGAATTAATTCACAATCAGTGTTCTCACATGCAACTGAATATTTACCATTGTTAACTACATGCATGTCAGATCCAGTGGAGACCCAGTTGAGATAACAGGTGAAAGGGACAGTTTGGTTATCAGTTGTGATTTCAGTGAAGTGCACTCATGCAATCACACACACAATGAATGTTCCCATGAGCAATGTGCATCCTAGGAAAGAGGAATTCGAATTCATTTGCAGGTTTTATATTAGCAGGGATTGCGCAGAGGAGGCAGGTTGTCTGGAGACAGAGAATTGGCACATGTATTTGTTGATTTTTGTATGACATTGTGAGATGATTGTATTGTACTGAGAGCTCTTGGATTAGAGTTTTTTTATAATATTGTTTCATGATCCATGATATACATAATATATGATAGTGGGGTTTTTAGCTTTATGCTTTCCCAGGAAAACATATGTGTTATGTGCGATTGATCTTTCTTCTTGATATTGCAATTGGCGATCGTGTTTTAAATTTCACAAGAATATTAGTAGAAGCGATTTTGTATTTAACAGGTGGCATATAATTGTTAGATCAGGAGAATCTAGGAAATACATAATCTGTATTGAAATTTCTAAATGGTATCAGAGGACAAAAGATTGCAGAAGTTGAGTTTGTGATTGGATAGAATTTGAATTTACAGAAAGACTTTCTCGGTGCTACAGCTGATTCAAGATCGAAATGGCTTTCAATGGCTTGAGGTTAGATTATGCACTCGAGGGAAGAGTGAACCACATTTCTTGGAAGTACAAGATAGAGGTAGTACTCGAAGACAATGGATTGAAGGAATTCATAGACAAAGATGTTCCCAAGCCAGATGTTGCAGATGCTGCAAATATTGATGCATGGCAAAAGAAAGTGTCAAAGGTGAGGAGGATCTTGTTGGAGGGAGTATGAGACCACATTGTCTCAAGCCTCCATGGGAAATTCACACTATATGCAATAAGGAAGACTTTGACGGATATATTCCAAAACAGCAGTGACCATAGGAAATTTGCGCTCAAAGATAAACTCAACAAGATCAAGATGGAGAAGGGAGACTCCATTCCAAAATATCTCATGAATTTTGTCCAATGTCGGGATGAGCTGGGGAGTGTGGGAATGACATTCGTTGATGATGATCTGGTGATATTGGCTCTCCTAGGCCTTCCCAAGAATTGGCACAGTTATCAAGACTTTGTCAATGGAAGGGAAAAAATTTCAGATTGGGAACGACTATGGTCGGATTTGGTGCAGGAGGAGTTCAGACAAGACACCAGAGATGGCTCTTCATCAAAACATGATGATAAAGAATATTTTTCTTTGGCTTCCAAGGCAAGGAAAGGGAAGGGGAATAAATTCCATTCAAAATCTGATTCTAAAGGTAAGAAGTTGGATTTGTCCAAAGTGAAGTGTTTTCACTGTCACAGACATGGGCATATCGCTACTAATTGTCTGCACAAGAAGAATAAGAATGGAGTTGCAAATGGTGAGGCCCTTGCCTTGCAATTTGAACTTGAATTCTCCTTGATCGCATGCATGGCGTCAAGTGCATTGGGATTGGTGTGGTATTTCGATAGTGGCACTTCCTTCCACATGACGGGAGATAAGGAGCTTTTCAATGACTTGGAGGAGAGAGATCTCAAAATGCATATAGATATGGGCGAAGATGGATGATACAATGTGATTGGCATTGGTACCATTACCTTTCATAGGGAGTTAGGTAAACCATTTCAATTGAAATATATTATGCATGTTTCAGGTCTGAAGAAAAACTTGGTCTTGGTCGCAATGTTGGAGGACAGAGGCTATGATGTTGTTTTCAGAGATGGAAAAGTCTTCCTGAGACATAAAACAATGGGTCAATTCAAGAAGATAGGGATTCAAGTTAAGAATCTCTACAAGATGGAGGTAGATGATTGTGCTACCATGATGGTTAAGGCAGAAAACGTTGTGAGCCGGGATGAGGGAGAATTATGGCATAGGCAATTGGGCCATATTCATCATGGAGCCTTGAAAATCATGCAACAAATATCTAATGGACTTCCAATGGGAACACTTGCTCAGTTAGATCAGTGCAAGGGTTGCACCATGGGGAAGTATGTAAAGTCCACCTTTCATGAAAAGGAGAACCATGCTTCGGTGATCCTGGAGAGAATTCACACAGACGTGTGTGGACCATTATCGGTTTCTTCAACAGAAAAACATAAGTATTATGTTATTTTTCTTGATGAATTTTCTCGTAAATGTTGGATTTTCTTCATACAGAAGAAGGATCAAACATTCTCAAAGTTCTGTGAGTTTAAATCATTGGTGGAGAAATATTCGGGGAAGCAAGTGAAGGCTCTAAGGAGAGATAATGGTGGAGAATAAATCTCTAATGAATTCAAATACTTCTACATCAAAGAAGGAATTTGAAGAGAACTCATAGTGCCTCATAACCCACAGCAAAATGGGGTCGTGGAGAGGAAGAACAGAACGATTGTGGGTGCAACATGAGCGATGTTGCATGATCAAGGCCTACCAATGCATTTGTGGGCGGAAGCATGCAATGTTGTGGTTTATGTGCAAAATCGTTTTCCTCATAGAGTACTTGGCATGAGTACACCTGAAGAAGCTTTCACTAGTAAGAAACCTGATGTTTCTCATTTTAAGATTTTTAGCTCATTTGTTTATGTGCATGTGACCAAGGATGCCAGGAAGAAGCTGGAACCGACTGCTGAAGTTGGAATATTTGTGGGGTACACAGAAACACCCCATAATTATTGTGTGTATTTTCCTAACAGTAAGATGATTGTTATGTGATGGGATATAAAATTTGATGAGGGGAAAGCCATGCGGTTGTCACTTGAAAGGGAGCTAGAGTTGCATGCGGAAGAGGAACTGTTGGTTCCCAGAGATGAGTCTCAATATGTGGATCATCCACATGAGGAGGTTCATGGAGTGGAGGAAACCACTCAGGCAGAGCCATCCATCAGAAATGGCAGAAAGTGCACCACAGAAGCTGATAGATTGAGACTAGATGTTGCACAAAATGTAGGATCCCCTAATTCATAGTGCAGATAGAGACAGTCTCCTAATCAATTTACTAGATACATGTCTCTCATGAGTAAATGTATTGTTACTGAACCATCTTCCTTTCAGAAAGAAATGTAGGATCCCACTTGGGTAGATGCAATGGTGGAGGAGTATGACTCCATTGTAAAAAACAGTGCATGGGAAATTGTCCCAAGACTGGTTGACAAATCAGTGGTAGGTTCGAGATGGATCTACAAGGGTAAGATTTTAATCATTTTTCTTTATGTTAATGATTTAATACTGACTGGTGATGGGAAGATGATACACTCATGCAAGGAGGACCTTGCAGAGGAGTTCGAGATGAAGGATTTGGGCCTTCTTCATTATTTCCTTGGATTGGAAATATGACAGCGAGATGGTGAACTTTTTATGTCTCAAGGAAAGTATGCAAGGGAGATACTAGGTAAGTTTCACATGGAGGGTTGTAAACCCATGGATACTCCTCTTCCAAGAAACTGGAGGAAAGAGGATGTTACTTCTAGAGAGGTAGTGGATGTTATTGTCTATCGACAGTTAGTGGTTTCACTAATTTATTTAGTGAACACAATACCGTACATTTTCTATGCGGTTAACCAGCTGAGTCAAGCGATGGTTAAGCCTACCAAGCTCTTTTGGAAGGTGGGAAAGCATGTCCTGAGATACCTAAGGGGCACATATGAGTATAGCTTATGGTACAAATAGACAAATGAGGTGAAGTTGCATGGCTTCACGGATGCAGATTGGGCGGGCGGCCCAACAGACAGAAAAAGCACATTAGGGGGGATCTTTAGTATCAAATCTACAGCATTTTCTTGGTACAACAGGAAACAAAGATCCATGGCACTCAGCTCAGTGGAAGAAAAATACATGGCAGGAAGTCAAGCTGCATGTGAGGCTATCTGGATGAGAAATATCTTGGTTGGTTTGTTTGGTTCTCATTTAGATCCTACAGTGATTCATTGTGATAATCAGAGTTGCATTAAAATCTCGATTAATCTTGTGTTTCATGATAGATCTAAGCATATAGCTATCCGGTATCATCATCTCAAATATTGTGTGTAGCAGAAGATCATGTTGCTTCAGTACATTCCTATGAAAGATCAGGATGCAGACATTCTGACGAAGTCGCTCACCAGGAGAAAAATCGAATACCATAGAGACAGGATTGGGGTGAAGGATAATCCATTTCTTGTTGAGAGGGAGTGTTGAAAAGTCAACAAGAAATGTGTGTCTAATTTATTTTTCCCTTAAATAAATTGGACAATAAATATTAATCTATTATCTCATAATTACTTGAAATAGTTAACTGAAATGGAAAATTAGTTAGCTATAGGAAATTCGAGTTCAAAGGTTGACTGGTGGGACATGGAAGTTGAATTAGTTGTAACTAAGTGACTTGAAGTTGTAACAAAGTTATAAGTGTAGTTATGTGAGTTGTGAAGTAGTTTAACTCAGTTAAGTGAGTTAATCTCAATTGTACTAGTTGTAACTAAACTTACACTAGTGAGATTTCAATGAATTAATTATTAATTAATTCACAATCAGTGATCTCACGTGCAACTGAAGATTTACCACTGTTAACTACATGCATGTCAGATCCAATGGAGACCCAGTTGAGATAACAGGTGAAAGGGACAGTTTGGCTATCAGTTGTGATTTGAGTGAAGTGCACTCATACAATCACACACACAGTGGATGTGCCCATGAGCAATGCGCATCCTAGGCAAGAGGAATTCAAATTCATTTGCAGGTTTTCCATTAGCAGGGATTGCGCAGAGGAGGCAGGTTGTCTGGAGACAGAGAATTGGCACATGTATTTGTTGATTTTTGTATGATAGTGTGAGGTGATTGTATTATACTAAGAGATTTTGGATTAGATTTTTGTATGAAATTGTTTCATGATCCATGATATACATAATATATGATATTGGTTTTTTTAGCTTTATTCTTTCCTAGAAAAACATCTGTGTTATGTGCGATTGATCTTTCTTCTTGATATTGCAATTGGAAATCGTTTTTTAAATTCCACAAGAATATTAGTAGAATCGATTATGTATTTTCCCATGAGAAATGCGCAGCCTAGGAAAGAGGAATTTGAATTTATTTGCAGGTTTTCCATTAGCAGGGATTGCGCAGAGGAGGCAGGCTTTCTGGAGACAGAGAATTGGCACATGTATTTGTTGATTTTTGTATGACAGTGTGAGACGATTGTATTGTACTAAGATCTCTTGGATTAGAGTTTTGTATGATATTGTTTCATGATCCATGATATACATAATATATGATAGTGGGGTTTTCAGCTTTATTCTTTCCCAAAAAAACATCTGTGTTATGTGTGATTGATCTTTCTTCTTGATGTTGCAATTGGCGATCGTGTTTTAAATTCTGCAAGAATATTAGTAGAATCAATTTTGTATTTAACAGTGTCATATAATTGTTAGATCAGGAGAATCCAGGCAATACATAATTTGTATTGAAATTTCTACACACATGACTGACACACCTCAAGTTTTTTGTATGTGCATATATAGAACTAGTGAGGTCGGTAGGCCTTCAATGATGGTAAGGTTGAGTTGATGATATTCATGGCCATGTTGAATAGTTACTAGCATGGATAAATAATAAGGTATGGCATGATTCAGGTGCATATCGATGGCCACCCACCTCTTCCAACTGGCTCACATACAGTTTTCATCTTGGCAGTATTTTTCTAGATTTTTGGGTCTTAAACATCTAGGGTCGTTTTGAGGCCCTAAACAACGTTTTTGGGCTCACCATAGTCACACTATAGATAGATTCAAAGTGTGATGGAAAACAAAATCCTATGATATACCTTTCCAATGAGCTATCGTGCGCCCAAAATGGATATTGTATGCAAAATTTACGACGTCGGGAAGTTGATGTACCAACTTATCCCATCGGGGTCCACATGACTTTTGGAGTTTCATCTCCTAGGGTTAGGTTTTTGGATTTATAGGGTTTTCTGATTACTTGTGGATGATAAAAAGGCTTAGATACCTCATTTTAATTTTCTGAAGAGAATGAGCGTAGCCGCCACATCTCTTCTCATAGATTAACTACCACCATTCGAGCAAGATTGTTTCATTCTGCATTTTACAGATTCAACAGATTTCTTTATTGAAGAGAAGTTAAGTTTCATTGTATATATGTTATTGTTCATTGTATCTTTGTTTCAATGTTATAGATATGTGTTTCATTTCATTCCACTCATAAATCCGGATCAGTGTTATTAGAGCGGTCTACTCTTCATTTGCTTCTATGTGCATGTCCCCAACAAGGTCAACATATAAGTAGTTGGGACTTGAACCAGTTGAGCCTTTTCAATATCTCCCTCACTGAACCTGACTGCCACCCATGGGGGCATAAAAGAGAGACGATTAAGCAAGAGAACCCTTTAAAATATTTCTTGAGGAATCTCTAACGCAACAGAGGAACTAGATGATGGATAATTTTACGCAAATCCTTCGGCGACTGCCCACATGTGATGCATCTTCCTCGAGCGGAGGTTCTTCCCCCTTCAAGATATAAATCAATTTTGATATTCCTATATTTGAAGGTCAAATAGATGTAGATGTTATAAACAAATTGTTAAACCTTCTAGAAAGGTATTTTTTTGTCCATAGTTTTTTCCTATAGAGAAAAGATTGCATTTTTGTGCTCCTTAAGGTCATCCCCCATGTGAAAGATTGGTGGGAGAGTTTCTATGAGAAAAATGCAACAGAGGAATCTACATTATTTTTAGTCGCACCCACTTAGGTTTCTTTCAGGGATGTTATTAAGGAACAATTCTACCCTGTTGGAAGTTATGACAACTTATATACAAGATGGACCACACTAGAGCAAGAAAGGGACCAAATAGTGTCATAGTTCACCAATGTCTTCCATACCTTGCAAACCAAGCTGGGTATCAAAGACTATGAGAAAAATTTGGTGCTCAAGTACCATGATGGTCTGCATAGATACATCCATAAATAAATGGAGTTTCTAGATATCTCATCCTTGGGCGCGGCCTATCAATATGTTGTCAAAATCGAGAAAAATCTTAAACAAAATTCGCAACAGTTTGGGTCTGCGAACCCCTCAAAGAAGAAGCAAGGAAAAGGTAGCCCCAACCTGCAGAACAAAGGACAGAGCAAGGATGGACATCCTTAGGACAACCAATCTAAGATACAAACAAATAAGGAAAATAGGAAGACAAATAAAGACACTGGGAAGTGGTGCGAGTTCCATAAGATCCCTTAGCATAATACCGCTAAATGACACTCAAAGTAATCATTGGTGGTTGACGTGAAAGCCTCTTAATCATATGTGGGTTATGAATCTGAGTCAAAAACAGAAAAAGGGAGATGGATCATTGACACAAAACCTAGTTCCATTGTTTCTACCACCAAGATCCATCACAGTGAACCTGATGAACCAGAGGAAGGTGAGTGCCTCTTTCATTCACAGATGTGGGTGAAGGGTACTCAGTTGCACTTCATCGTTGAAAGTAGTATCCAGTAGAACCTCATCTCATAGGAGGTCGTCAAGCAGTTGGACCTACCGAAAACACCACACCCACAATCATACACCATCGAATGACTCCCCAAGGAAGTGATCTCCGCGTCATCCAACAATGTCACCTTCCCTACGACATCAATCCCTTCAAAAATGAAGTATTGTGTGTTGTCACCCCTCTTGAAGTTTGTGATGTTCTTTTGGGCCAACCATATTTATGTAAACGTCATGTTGTATATGAGTCTAGGCCTCGTAGTGTTATTATTACTTTGGACAAGAAATTGTACAAGATACTCGAGGTAGTCCCACCTACTATCATTTCCTTACTCTCTGCCAAGAAATGTAGGAAGGTCATCTCTCATACCA
>ML845454.1:39909-53136 GCA_009831015.1 Picea engelmannii | reverse complement strand
TTTCCATGCTTCTGGATATCAGCTTCATTTTCCCAACTGGCATCTTCTATTGGGTACCCTTTCCACTTGACTATATATTCAAAATAGATTTTCCTCCTGGTCTTCTTTCCAATCCTGTGATCAATGATCTTCTCCATATGTGGTTTTTTTGCTATAGGCATTTGTTTCTCCCACTGAATCTTCTCTTGATCTTCTAATCCCTCTGTGTCATCTTCCTTGTAAGGGTACAGGTCTGAAACGTTAAATATGGGTGATATGCCCACATCATATGGCAGCTCAATCTCATAGGCGTTGGCATCAAACTTCCTTAATATCTTACATGGCCCTATATTCTTCATCTTTAAATTGTTATATGTTCCCCTGGGGAACCTTTCTTTCCTGAGATGTGCCAGAACCTGATCTCCTACTTCAAAATTGAAGTTCCCTGCGATGTTGAACAACTCTACGCTTGTAATCTTGGCTAGAGCTCTGCAACTATCCTTTGATATGGCTATGGAGCTTCTTCATTTTTGTAGCAAAGTCTTCTGCTCCAGTACTTTTTATCTCTCTCTTTCCCAAGTCTCTCAACTCAGATATCCCCTTGGTTGCATTCCATACAATATTTGGAATGCGCTCTTTCCAATGCTCCTATTTGGTGAGTCGTTGTATGCAAATTCTTCTTGTGGAAGAACCTAATCCCATTGATTATGATGCTTAGTGACTATACTCCTCAATAAGTTTCCCAAACTTCTTTTTACCACTTTAGTTTTTCCATATGTATGAGGGTGATAAGCTGAGCTGAAGGACAAATATATCCCCAATTTCTTCCACAGTGTTCTCCAAAAATGACCAACAAATTTATTGTTTATGTCTGAGACAATGCTCCTGGGTAGTCTGTGAAGTCTCACAACTTCCTTGAAAAACAAATTTGCAACATGTGTTGCATCATTGGTCTTCCGGAATGGGATGAAGTGTGTCATCTTCAAAAATATATCCACCACTACAAATATGGAATCACATCCTCTTTGCATTCTTGGCTACCCCAACACAAAATCCATGATTATTACATCCCAAGGCCTCTTTGGTACTGGAAATGGTTGATATAATATAGTGTTCTATCTTTTTCCTTTTGTTGGCAGATTCTACATCTGTTCACAAATTTTATCACTTTTGTCCTCGTACCTAGCCAATAGTATGAACTTCTCAACTATGCAAATGTTTTATCATGGCTGAAATGTCCAGCCAATCCTCCACTATTATTTTCCTTCAAAAGTTTATCCCTCATTGATCATTTTTGTATGTACAACTAATTTCCCTTGAACAACAATCCCTCTTGAATCATATACTCCGTCCACTGGCTCATGTCTCTCAGCACAAGATTTTCACATGCTTCATATGCTTCTTTGAAATTTGGATCATCACAATACATATTGTTGGCACAGGGGTAGACCCAGGGTTCAATGCTCAAGAGCGCACCAAAAAAACCCTAACTACCATCCCTTTCGACAACACTTGTGAAGCAGATGAAGTCTCACCTGAGGTAGAGGTAGGGGTGGTTACAGGACTCCAATGTCTGCAACCTTAGCTGGGACACAAAACTGTGATTGTAACACCTTAACAAAGCACTTAGCAATATAGATCATCAATATTTAACCAGTACTTACTTCATAGATAAAACCCTAATTACAGAGCATCGCAATATTCAGCTAGATCTACTATATTCAAGAACTAAGAACATCCACATAGGCCAGATCTAGTATTCATCCATACTATTAAGCACATAGCATTAACATATCTATCTACCATTCATCTATATCAAAGTACCAAGAAAGTAAACATATAAACACATCAATACATCGCACAAAGCATAGAAACACAACATGTACATGGTTCACCCCCACCCTGGGGCTACATCCACCAAATCTTAGTCTTCTTTATTAGCTTCTCCTAATATTCTTACATGCACAAAGCCTTAAGATCAACTTCGTAGAGGATAGGAGATCTGCGCACTATTCACTAGATCCTCCTTCCCCAAGCTAGGTCACAACACAAAGCCTACACATAGTCTCTTTCGTTACTTTCACTTAGCTCCGCAAGTCTCACACAACATGCACAAAGCCATTACAGACACTACTTGCAGTTAGCAATTAACACTTAGCACACCGCCCTCTTCTTACATCACTTATATACTTATTTATACATTACAAAATCGGCCCTAAACATGGGTAAAGCCATGGGTCGACATTCCCATACCCGTTACATAAGCCCAAAACCCAAAAATCCCTAAAAATGGGTCGATATTATGCTATCTCTGCTTCATCTTGCACTCGGCCTTTGACAGGCTGTTGAAGTCCCAAAAATAGGTCAAACATGACCAAGAATCCTCAAAACTTTGTCAAGGGCCAATAGGCCCCCAACACTCACCTGTGACTCGTCCCAAGTCACTCTGGTCTGGGTAGCTCTGCTTCGAAATCCTTGAGCTTGGCTCAAGCTGATTTGAATTATTGGTGTGCCATGGCCTCCTATTCAACAAACTCTTGTATGACTACTTCGTTGACAGGTCCCTCTAGACGTTGTTCAGCTGCAATGAGGACTTGCTCCAGTTCTTCTCCTCGGCCTTCAATCTCTATGAACAGTTGGCAAGCCTCATCCTGTATAGGTTGGAGCCTCTGATTCACTTCCATTACTCTAATATGAATGGTGTGGAGCTACTGCTGGGCAGTGCGCTGCTCTTGGGATCGCTTCATTATTTCCACAGCTGACAGGGGCTTCAATTGTCCCTGTATTGTTTCTACTTGTTGCTTCGCTTCCAAGAGTTGTGACTCTAGTGCATTCAGTTCTAGATTCTCAGTGAGTCACTCATATGTCTGGCCACTATGATCACTCATTTGCTTGCATTCCATTGCAAGGGCCTTTATTCTCTCAACTGTGCTTTGGGCAGTTGCTTCTCTTTGATCCCTTACATCCTACGGAGTGTCGGGCACTGTGTGGAGCTCTAAGTGTGTTATTCTTTATTGTAGCTGTTGGATAGCTTCTGCAAGATTCTCTACTTGATGTGTGACTCAGTATTCTATCTGTAGCTCTAAGCCTGTCATAGAGCGGAGTGCTTTGTTGACTGCTTCTTTCACTTTGAGTTGCTCGACAAGCAATTGTTCTTTTTCTTTTTGCATCTGTGTTTTCTCTTCTTCAAAATTTACCTAGAGAGAAACCTTCTCCTGCTCTGCAACTCAGCATTGTTCTACGAGAACTCCTTGCACTTGCTTCAAGGCCTGAGTGGCTTGTTCTATTTCTTCTTGTGCGCAACGAAAGCGAGCTTCGACCGCATCAGCTAGTCGGGGAAGTTGGGCTACTCATCTCCCAATTCTAGTTCTCCTGATGGTAGGGGCGCAGTGGATACTGTGTGGTTGGACTGAAGGGCTTGTTGTACCCCTCGAAGTTTGACCTCAATCCTGTCATACATTTCCTCCTTCTTGGCTTCTTGTGTCTCCAAGATTTTCTGGAAGGCATCGTTTATCGCTGCGATGATGAAGTCAAAATCATCGACAGTGAGCACAGTCTGCATCTTGGTCAAAGTGGCTCTGGATTTCTTCTATGAAGAGGGTTTTGGGGGAGAAACCTTCATCTTCTTTAAGGAATCAGTCTCATCTCTAGGCGGTGTTACTTCACCTTACTTTTGATCATCTTCCTTGCCATTTAATTCTTCCACTTTGTCATCACCCCCTCGGCCATGTGATATTGAGGCAATCTTTTCTGAGGCACTGCTTAAGGTTTGGACCTCTTCAATCTTCTTCCTTCTATTGGTTCCTGGTGTGTCATGTTCCTTGTGAGAGGCCTCCACGTTGCTAAGTTTAGGGTCAAACATCTCTACAGGGTCTATGGGAATAAGGAGGTCTACTAACCAGTCCTTAGTGATCTCCTCAAGGTCCTCTTTAGTGAGCTTGTAGTATGACTGAAGCTCCTCCTTATGCTTGTCTCCTCGCGTTGTAATGTAAATGAAGTGTCGATCTGTGTGGAACTTTATCAGGGGTCAGAACCTCTGTAGGGTTTTTGGATTCATGTGAGGTTCAGCTTCGATGGCTCTCTTCAGCTAGAGATAATATGTGTGGAAGACTGTGTTTGACTGGCACTATTTACTCATATCACTCGAGTACCAGAGCATGGTGAACTTCGCAGCAAGCGGTTCGAATGGTTCGATATCTGGGAAGGTTGCACCTTTCGGCATCTCCCAAGAAACAAACACGATGAAGATCAGGAACCAGCTAAAGTGAAACTCGTAGCCCTGATCCTATGTTTCGCAGAAGTCTAGTTCAAGTTGATTAACTAGGTACTTCACCCAGTTCATCTATATATCTTCCACACACTTCCCTGCAAGGTCAATGACAAATCCTGTGACCTGCGTGGGTCTGTTCTTTCTTACTAGATTTCAAGCTATTAGTTGTCATGTTAGGCGAACTGTGCCATTCTCAATGGAATCTACCTTATAGCTTCACGTCCCCTTCTCAACATTGTCATATGTATCCTTGATATTATGTGCTAGTGCGCGGTCTGTGGCTTTTCCTAGGTAGAACTCCTACAGGTCAGGTCCTTGCATACTCAGTCATGTGATCCTATGGATCAGCGTCGGATCGACTGTGATATGGCGGTCTATCCATAAGTAGCTGCCATGGTAACATGAAAGTAGTATCTTGACATAGGCGTTAACTTCCTCGTGCCTTCTGAAGTGTGGGATTTTCATTACATTCAGCAGGGTGGACTGTGTGAGGTTCATTGTCCATGGCTGGGGGATTATCTTCTAATTCTCCCCCTTCATCTTGGTCAAGTATTTGTATGGGGCGAGCATGTTATAGATCTTGCGGTCTCCGAGGTTGAAGTCGATGAACTTCAACACTGTGATCTTGTCCTGATGTTCTCTCACTATGCATATCCCCTTCGGGAGGTACGCAGTAACCATGGTGTACTCTAAATCTCTTGGAACACTATCTTGACTCACCGTGCTGGCCATAGGCAAGATGTAGTCAAGCAATATGGTCGGGATTATCTTCGCAATTGATAGGTCATCTATGTTCTTGGTTCTCTTCTCTGCTGATGGTCAGGATGGTCTGGCTCCATGAGTAGTCAATGGAGAGGCTTGCACTCATCTCGTCGATGACTCTTGTACACCCACATACATCAACATTACTCTTTCACTCACAAGGTTGATGAGTACCTCCTTCACAGATTCTTTGACTGTGCTGATTTCTTCGGACATGCACGCTCGTGATTGAATCTCTCGGGTTTGAAGAGTAACTGCTCAATGCAACGGGATGGATGGTGATAGAACGATGATCACTGTGTGGAATCAACTAATCTGCATGCTCAGATAATCACGGTTAGAAAAAGTGTTCTCGGTGCGTGGCTCGACATAATAAATAGATAACTTGGCAATGTATCTCTCCAACGGATGAGAAGCCTCCATTAACTCAGTTTTGTCCGTTACAGCGCAGTCCTGATGATCTGATGGCGAGTTGTCTAACCATAAATTCCTTTCTATCCATTCGGGGCATCGGTCTAATGGTTATACTGTTCCCAATGGCCATATTTCTTTACCATGGCAAAGTTCCATGTGACGTTGTTCTGATATTCCGACGAAGTTCCAGTTTTGTAAATTTTCCTTCCGCGAAGTTCCCTCTGGAACCTTCTATAACTTTTCGATATTAGCTATCTTCTTACTAAGGTTTCTATCCTTTTTCCCAGTGAGATTTGTCTCGGTATTCCTCTTTCCATTCTGATTCGTATCTTCTCTTGGCATAGTATCTTCACGTTGTTGAGATTCTTTCCTAGGATTCAAGGGAAATACTTCTTCTTTATCTGGGGTAGGTACTTCAGTCTCTTATGATTCCTCTTGTGTTCTTGCAACTTCGACATCCAAGTTTCTGGTTTCAAATATCTTCGATCTATTCTCTTGTTCTTAAATCAAGTGCAAGATCCTCCTAGTCATGAAATTTTTTAATTCTTGCTTCTTCTACTCTAAGACCTCTTCTTCTTCCCTTCTAGCCTTATCTCTTTCAATCCAAAGTTTTCCTAGTAATATAGCAAATGGGGCGTTGTTCTCAATAAATTTAACAACTTCAAATTCTTCTTCTGTCGAAGCTCCATGAGCACTCATAGGTATCTGGGTAACTCTTCCACATAGGGTTATCAACTTTCCTCTAAATAATCCTATTCCTCCCAATGAAGGAATCATAGGAGGTTTTCCCAAAATTTCCCAAGTTCTTTCTGTCCTAATATTCACCTGTGTTTCTTCATCCAGAATGCAGTCAATGTTGAAGTCTCCTATTCTTGATTCTATGCACCCCTTTTCTTTGAAGACCTCTGATAAGTTGATATTTCTATGATCATTCAAGTTTTCTTTCATTTTCAATAGTATAGTCTCTGATTCTTTCTAGGGTTTTTCCATGGTCTTAGTTTATGGATCTGACTTAGGTTTTTCTTGTCTCATATTCATTTTTTCAATCTTAATAATCATTCTAGGGAAATCCAATACTTCATGGTCCATAGATTTACAACAAACACAACTAGATCTTCTACCAGGGAATTCCTTATCCAGATGTCCCGGTCTTCTGCAACTGTAACAAAGGGTTAATTCTCATTTTCTTTTAAATGATCCCCATCCTTTCCTATTCTGCACACTAGGATAATAGTAGTTAGCCTACAAAAAATTCTTTCTAGGATCCTTTTTAATCAGAAATTCTCACTTTTACCTTTCTCAGAGAAAAAAGCTTTCAGATCTACCTATTTTCTTTAGATCCGACTTCTCTTCTTAGCACAGAGCTTCAGTAGAATACTGCACACTAGGGAAACAGATCTACGCACAGAGCTTTCACAATTTTAAATCGAAATTTCACACAAAGCTTCTTCTTCCTTAGTTCCCAACAATCACAGTTTCAGTCCCGGCAATGGAACCATTTGTTGGCATAGAGGCAGACCCAAGATTCAATGCTCAAGAGTGAACCAACAAAACCCTAACTACTAGCCCTTTCGACAACACATGATAAGCAGATGAAGACTCACCCGAGGTAGAGGTAGGGGTGGTTGCAGGACTCCAGTGTCTGCAACCTTAGCTAGGACGCAGATCTATGATTGTAACACCTTAACAAAGCACTTAGCAATATATATCATCAATATTTAACCAGTACTTGCTTCACAGATAAAACCCTAATTACAGAGCATCACAGTATTCAGCTAGATCTACTATATTCAAGCACTAATCACATCCACATAGGCCAGATCTAGTATTCATCCATACTATTAAGCACATATCATTAACATATCTATCTATCATTCATCTATATCAAATCACCAAGCAAGTAAACATATAAACACATTAATACATCGCACAAAGCAGAGCAACAAAACATGTATGTGGCTCACCCCCACCTTGGGGTTACGTCCACCAACTCTTCATCTTGTTTATTAGCTTCTCCTAATCTTCTTACATGCACAAAGCCTTAAGATCAACTTCGTAGAGGACAAGAGATCTGCGCACTATTCATTATATCCTCCTTCCCCAAGCTAGGTCACAGCACAAAGCCTACATACAGTCTCTTCAGTTACTTGCACTTAGCTCCGCAAGTCTCACACAACATGCACAAAGCCATTACAGTCACTACTTGCACTTAAAAATTAACACTTAGCACTTAGCACACCGACCTCTTCTTACATCGCCTGGATACTTATTTATACATTACCAAATCGGGCCTAAACATGGGTAAACCCATGGGTCGACATTCCCATACCTATTACATAAGCACAAAACCCAAAACTCCCTAAAAAGGGGTCAAGATCCCACAATATCTTCTTCGTCTTGTGCTCCGCCTTCGACAGCCTGTCGAAGTCCCAAAAATAGGTCAAACATGACCAAGAATCCTCAAAAATTGGTCAAGGGCCAACACATATCCTTCAAGTGTTCAAACCCCAAGGTCTTCACCTGAAACTCCTGTAGAATCAAACATCTCATGCTTAATACATCAACAACTTTGTTAGCATTTCCAGCAAGATGTTTTATGACAAAAGTAAAATTCTGCATAAACTCAATCCACTTTGCATGCCTCTGATTCAATTTTTCATGTTTGGTTATGAATTGTAAAGCTTGGTTGTTTATATAGAAGACAAATTCATGTGGAAAAAGGTAGTGTCTCCATTTCTTCAGGGCTTGAATTATGGCATAAAAATCCTTATCATATGTGGAATATTTTTTCTTAGTCTCATTCATCTTTTCACTGAAATAGGTAACAGACCTGTTATCCTGGCTCAAAACTGCTCCAATTGCAACTCCACTTGCATCACATCTCACTTGAAATGTCTTTCCAAAGTTTGGTAAGACCAGGATTGGTCATTCTGTTATTTTCTCCTTTGGTATATTTAAGCTCCTCTCAACCTCCTCTGTCCATTTAAAATACTTGTGCCTCTTCTTCACTGTATCCATCATTGGTGCACAAATCCCACTAAAATATCTGATGAACTTCCTATAGAAACTTTCTAATCCATGGAAGATTCTTACCTCAAACATACTCGGTGATGGCCATTTTTTGATTGCTTTCACCTCTTTTGGATCCATCTTCAGTTCATTTGAAGAGATCACAAAACCCAAGTAAATGTTGTAGTTTCCTCATCACCAGTGCCAAGTGTCTCAAATGATCCTCTTTAGTCCTACTAAATATCAGTATATCATCTAGATATACAACCACAAACTTGCCAATCAAATCTTTCAGTATTTCATTCATTAACCTCATAAAATTACTCGGGGCATTTGTTAAGCCAAATGGCATAACAAGACACTCATACAAACCTTCATTTGTCTTAAAGGATGTCTTCCACTCATCACCTTCTCTCATTCTTATCTGGTGATATCCACTTTTCAAATCTATCTTAGAAAATAAATTTTCTCCACTTAAACATTCCATTAAATCACCCATTCATGGAAAAGGGAACCTATACCTTATGGTGATCTTGTTAATGTCTCTTGAGTCTATACACATTCTCCATCCTCCATCCTTCTTTGGAATCAACACAGTTGGTACTGCGCATGGACTCAATCTCTCTCTGACCAAACCCTTATCTAAAAATTCTTGGACTTGGGTCTTTACCTCCTCATTCTCTCGAGGTGTCAATCTGTAAGATGCTTTGTTTGGCAGGCTTTCTCCTGATATCAAATCAATATGATGGTTGATACTTATGATGGGTGGCAATGAGTTAGGTAGCTCATCCACCACCATGTCAGCAAAATTATCCAATAATTATTGAACTTCTTCAGGAAAATCATCCATCGAAGTACTTGTAAGGATAACTCTGGGTTTCCTCACTACAACAAACTGCATCTCCTGTCCTTTCTTGACTTCTTTCAGGAGTTCCTTCCCGCTTATCAGAAGTATGTTTGTGTTGGCTTCCTCTTTAACTTTATTCTCTTCTATTGGAAGCAACATGTGTGTCCTACCATTCTTCTCCAAGTTGTATGTATTCTTCCTCACATCATGAATGCCATTCATGTCAAACTTCCATGGTCTTCCCAACAAGATATGACATACATCCATGGGAATTACATCACATAGAATTTCATCTTTATATCCTCTTATCTTAAATTCAACCAAGCATTGTTTAGTAACCATTACCTGGTGTCCTTTCTGCAACCATGAGACTTTGTATGGCTTCGGATGTGCATTTATCTCCAGCTCCAATTTCTCCACCACCTCTGTGGATACTAAGTTATCAATGCTCCCACTGTCAATTATCACCTTGCATACTCTGTCTTTAGTCTTACAAGTTGTCCCGAATAGCTTGTTCCTCTACACTGGATTTTCAACTTTTGCCTCTAGTTTTAAGAGAACCTTTCTCAACATTAGGGATGTTCCATCCTCTGCTCCTTTTGGTTCAACATTCCTTCTCTGTTCTTCCGAAATGTGAGATTCACCTTCTCCTTCTTTGTTTTTCTTGGGACATTCCCAAGACATGTTCCATGTCTTTCCATGGGTATAACACCTTACTTATCCTCCTTTGTTTCTTCCTCTTCCTCCAGAAGAACTTCTTCCACCACCCTGTCTTCCTCAGGAAATTCCTCCTCTTTCTGAGTGACTGTGTGGTTTCTCAGCCTCATCTTTGGATTTATGCGCCTTGTCATGGGAATCTCCCTTGCCTTTGTTTGGGACTGGGCTTCTACCTCTACCTTGTTGGCTTTGTTTTCTAGCCAACTTATCCTCTGCCTTAACTGAAAATTGATAAGAATCCTCCACTGTCCTTACTGACATCATGCTGATCTCATCTTGGATTTCATACCTCAGGCCATTTATATACCTGGCAACTTTTTCTTCATCTTTCTCACTTTGTCAAGGTCTGATGTTCAGCTTGTAGAACTCCTCTGTGTACTCTTTAATTGTCATACCCTTATGTTTGATGTTCTGCAACTTCTTGAATAGATTGATGATAATCCTTGGGCATGAATTTAGCCTTCATCTTGGCTACAATTCTGTCCCAATTCTTTATATTCTGTTTGTCTTTGCTTCTCCTCTCAGCCTGCAATTCATCCCACCATAGTGTTGCATGTCCTTTTATCCTGGTGACAGCATGTCTCACCCTTTTCTCCTCATTGACATCTTCATAGTCGAAATATTTATCCATGGATCTTATCCAATCCAACACTTCTTCAGCATCTAAATTACCTTCATACATTGGGACCTCTATCCTAACTCTAGATCCCAATCTAATAACTTCCCTCAACAAGCATTCTTTGGCAACATTGCCTCCTGCAGATTATTCGACTTCCACTTATTCACTCTCTACATCGTTGATGTCTCCTGCATCAGGTTCCCTCCTCTGCATTGCCTCCATCGCCTCTAATATTGCATGAAACTCTCACATTTATCTTTCTACAACATGAATGGCTAAAGGTGGCTCCACTCATCTCCTCGGTGGCATTTTGCCGACTGTATCTCACACATAGAGTAAAAATTTGATTTATTTTGTCTCCTCTCTTTGCCTGTTGTCTGCAAGCAATATTTCGGCTCTGTTAACAATTGATGGTATCAAACTATCTCCTCTGTCTCCTTCGCCTGAAATCTACAGACGAAGTCAAGCTCTGATACCACTTGATGTAGTTCTCCCTCCTCAGTAAGGTCTACCTACCTCCTAGTATAGGATCATTCACAATGTTGAGATGGAACAGCTCTTCAGGTCCCCATTGGAACCTCTACGAAAGAAATCCACAACCCTTTTGGACTTCACCCTCACGAACTGATGTCGGGCGCAAGTTTCCTCCACGTGACCACCGACTATGACCACATGCCTATTCAAAAGACGCTTCGCGACCTTAGACCTCGGGTGTTTTCTATGGACCAACCCGATACCCCCAATTCTCGATTTCCAAATCGGCGAATCCTCTAGGTGCTAGCTCCTCCTACTAGGCCCCTTCGATTGTTACGATGGGATATGACCTGGGGCCCAACTACCAAGCACTTAGGGACTTCGTGCTTCAAGTCTCTGGAAGTCACTACCCCTGTTCTCCCGAACTCCGGACCCTCGAACTCTTCTTGCATCAGATCAATGATCCACTACCTTCTGTGATCCAATGGCTACGATCAAATCGTGAGTTTACTCTTTGCGACTTCGTCCCTTGGAGGTTTTCGCCTAGCCTCCTTGCAAATATTTCGAAGTCTGAATCCTCAAAATTTTCTCACGTCATATCGATGATCCACAGCCTCTCGCGATCCAATGGTCCAGATCTCCCCTTCGCGACTTCGTAACTTGTGTAAGGTCCCTCTTCTGCGTGTGCAAAGCGCTAAGGTTCACACACCTTGATTTGATCGGATGGTTTTTGTTCCTCTAAATCGGTGATCCCATGGCCACTATCACTCTCCTTCTCAGGCTTCTGATTTCCTCCGAGTTAGAAGATTTTCTAAGTATCCAAAGGTCTCGGCCTTAGTTCTTCCTATGATTCCATCCCCTAGGTCTCGTCTATACTTCCGGAAAGCGTTATCTCTTCTGAGATTTCTCTCCTTCTACTCCTTTGACTTCTTATGGAGCCACGTCGACACTTAGTCTAATTTTGGATCTATGCACTCCTCGCAACAGATTCTCACGCAAGGTTTGGGTTCTTATGGACGATTGTGCACGCCTTGCAGTAGTCACTTTTCACTCCTTGCAAAGGGAAAGTTTTGCGCTATCTCTTATGAGCTTTGGAATCAAAATAGATTTTGCCAATGCACTCCTTGCCTTCTATGTGCACACCTTGCACAAACTCAACCGAAGAGAAAAAATGGAAACTTATACAAACATTTCACAATTTCATATACTTGTAATGAGATCCATTCATTCATGGAAGAAAAAATAATAGGTAATTGAAAAACAGTAACAACATCATGCATTTGGATCAATTTTCCTCTGTTATATTCATTCAAAATATAATGGCTACAACTATAATAAAACAACAACTAAAAACGCAAAAAATTCCTACTAACTCGCAACAGCCTCATTTGGGCGTACCAAACCTCTATTTATCTCTGAGGGTTCTTAGGATTCCCCCCCCCCCCAGACTACTCGTNCCTTAGTTTGGTTACATTCAAGACTAGGAGTGAAAACTCCCAGATCACTTGTGATCATTCATCTTCGAAGCGTTTGATCTACTTTTTTTTTTTAATCAGCTCCAAAAGATTCACAGTAACTACCAGCATTTCAGATTCTAAAATGATCATCAGGTGATGAGTTGTCCTGCCACACGTGCTCATTGATGATGCTTTTGCATCAAACATCATTCAACTTCTCACTGAAATACGCAATAGGCCTATTATCTTGGCTTAAGACTGCTCCAATTGCAACTCCACTCGCATCACATCTCACCTTAAATGTCTTCCTGAAATCTGGAAATACTAGAATCGGTTGTTCCATTATCTTCTCCTTGAATATGTTGAAGATCTTCTCAGCCTCTTTTGTCTATTTGAAAGACTTGTGTCTTTTCTTCACTGTATCCATCATTTTTGTGCCAATCTCACTAAAATTTCTGATGAACTTTTGGTAAAAACTTGCCAATCCGTGGAAGCTTCTTACCTAAAATATACTCCTTGGTGACAACCATTCTCTTATTTCTTTCACCTTTTCAGGATCCATCTTCAATTCATTCGAAGAGATCACAAAACCCAAATAAATGAGTTATGTCTTCATGAAAGAGGATTTATTTAAATTGATCAACAACTTCTCTCGTTGCAACCTCTTCATCACCAATGT
>ML845453.1:20034-48603 GCA_009831015.1 Picea engelmannii | reverse complement strand
TGAACATTTAAGTGGGGTAAAAGGAGGTTTCCCCATCGAAGAGGCTTATATCTGAAATTATCTATTTTTCAAGGCGTTGAGTACTTTTTCTGAGGTTTTTCTATGCTATATTGATATTTGGTTCTTAACATCTTCCAAGTTCAATGCAATGCCTTGAATTGGCAGGGAAACTTGGAAAGATAGTTGTACCTCACTTCAAACATTGCCTCATGCTAATTATTTGAATAGAGGTTTCAAACAAAATACCTACCCTCATTCTATGAAGAAAAACAAGTAGGATCCTTTCATGATCTATCTCAGGGAGGTTGTATAGTATACGAATATGAGATATGATCTATGGAACTAGTAAATCATGTCTCATGTACATGGAAAATTATCGACATTAGGTAGGTCTATTTGTGTGCGAATCAAATCATAAGATAAGGGCCCTGCTGCAAAGGTGGAATCTATCTTCAATTGCTAAAGAAGGTGAAAATGTTGTTAGAAAAAAATTTGGATATCAAAGGGGATTAGATAGGAGGAATGAGATATGTCATTTCATAGTAGTTGTAATTTGTGGGTAAGGCCGCTCAAACCTTCTTCAAGGGATGAAATTATAGGCCACCTCCTTATGGCAACATAGTTGCACCTAGAGTTGTTGTGGTAAGTGTTTCAATGGAAACACGTGTAGCATCTCATGCATCATCAAATATTTAGGTGAGTTCAAGGAAATCATGTGGAAATTTTAGTAGGGGCGAGGGTTCTAGGGGAAATAAATCCTTTCATAGATGTCCAAAGAATAGTATGCAAATTATGCCCCACATTACTTGTTGGGGGTGTAGGAGACCTCATTACCAGTGTGATTTCCTAGAGCCACACTCTGACACCATTCATAGAGAAGGGAAGGGCCCAATAGGCAAGGAAGGAAGTAACCTCCAAATCTATGCAACTATCAGGTTGAAAATCAATCCATTATGGTCGTGTCATCAAGTAAACGAAACATTGTCAGAATTAAAAATCTTGTTTGATTTCAATGCAATAGATGTTTTTTTCACCATATGCATAATAGAAATGTGTGTTGGCATCCTATGAGTAGAAAAAAATTAAACAAGTCGAGATATATTCTAGCGTAAAGAAAGAGGTAAGACCTAGTGTTGATTTTTTTTTTGTAAACCTAGGGGTGTGTACAACTAGTTCAAAAGTGTATGTCACTTCCCTAGGGATGTATGATCTAATTATTGGTATGAACTAGCTACAAGGTCATTAAGATTTCATAGACTATTTCGACAAGAGATTTTTGTTGGCATCGTTTCATGCTTGTACATGTCCTTCTTAATGTTGGGGATTTTATACCCAAGGTTTGTCTAGAGTCGACCAATAAAAAAACCAAATAATTGGCATATCAATATTCATCCAAGGCCGAAGAAGGTCTCACCTGAGATGTAATGAGGCTCACAGAGATCATCTATTCTCATGACAAGGATGAAGGGATAAATACATGGGGATTCATTTGGGATAGCATTCAAGCATTCCATTAACCTCAATTTATTATTGATCATTAAGTAAAACAATACACAGAGATACCCAAATAACACATGAATGAAACATGATAGATTAGAACTGTTGTAGCTTTATTATTCCTTCCATTCCATATAACAGAAGCATACATTAAGAAAACTATATTCAACAATAATAGATTCTCAGGTCCTCCTTAGATAATTTCCCAGGGTTACAATACACTATTTTATGCGCATCATTTTTTACCTCAAGCATATGACAAACTCATAATTATATCTATCCAATTGAAACATTACAAAGACTCAAAGGGACCTCGTCATACAACAAATAACTTAATGAATCCTCTAAGTGAATGTCTAACTCTCTCACTCTATTTCCAATGTCTCTACTTCCTTTTATAACTTTCTCTATCGACAAGTCTGTCTCTTTCTTTTCTTTTCCTCTAGCTCTACTGAGAAAGCTTCCTCGAACACTTCTAGCACATGTCGGCAGTCCATGAAACCTTCTAAAATCAAGGAAATCTTAACTATCTTTCCAACTCATCTTCTGTCAGCTCCATGTTCCCCTTTTCTATTGACAATAATCACTTCAGAAGATTTCCCGATGATTTCTTTCTTGATTCGGGAGCATGTATTCTTTATTTCCAGCGCCACTAAAAAAACTTGGGCCAACTCATGCTTGGTAGACTTCAAGCTTGGAACGCACTGTCAAAACTTGGTCTGATGTGAGCTTGTTGTCATTCTCCAGCCATTATCCTAGGCATGTACAAAAATAGAATGGGCACATAGAAAAATTAGAAGGAGCACACACAAAACTTGGAATGAGGAGGAACAACTTCATTTTTGGGTGCAAGCGAGATAAACCCAAAACATTGGGTGCCAATAATTGTTTTGTTTAGATGATAAGGGAAGGTTGATCGATATCCATGGTATTAAGAGGAAGGTTCTTCTATGTTTTATCTCAACAATTACATTTGAATGTTTCTTGAGGAAAGGAAGTCGATTGTATGTGGTAGAGGTGGTAAGTGATGGAAAGGGACCCTCTTTAGATTAGTACCCAATTTTATCAAAATTCAAGATTTTTTTTCTAGAGTCACCAAGTAACCTCCTGAGAGGGAAAATAATTCCCCTTTCGAGCTAAAACCTGATGTGGATCCAATATCCAAGTCAACTTATGGGATGATATCTATAGAATATTGTGAGTTGTTGATGTAGTTAAAGGAACTACTCGACTTAGGATTGATTAGTCTCGTGTTTCTCCATGGACTTCACTAGTAATATTTGTCAAGAAAAAGGATAGTTCCTTGCACTTGTTCATATATTACAAGGATTTAAATACAACCACAATGAAGAATGGGTACATGATACCTTGAATAAATGTTATGTTTGATCAAATGGAAGGAGAAGTGGTTTTCTAAAAAATCAATCTTTGATTAGGTTATCACCAATTAAGGATTAAGGAAGGTGACATTCCTAAGACTAGCTTATGTAATTAGTTTGAGAAATATGGGTTCATAGTGGTGCCATTCGGTTTGACCAATGCACCAACTCTATTCACGAGCCTCACTAATAGTGTATTCTAAAAGTTCTTAGACCATTTTGTGTAGGTATTACTAAATGATATTATCATCTATTTTAGGAACGAAAGGGAATATGAGGAGCACTTATCATTAGTTTTATCATGATTAAAATAACACGAACTGTATGGAATGTTGTCTAAATGTTCTTTCTTTTAGAAAGAGATCCACTATATTGGTCATATAATTTCAAGGGAAGGAATTTTGATGGACCCTAAAAAGGTGAAGGCCATAATGGATGAGCTAATGTCAAAAAATTCACATGAGGTGTGAAGCTTCATTAGATTAGCAAAGTACTATCAAAGGTTTGTGGAAGGCTTCTAAAAAATTGTAAAACCCATCACTACCTTGTAGTGCAAGGGAATCAAGTATGAGTGGACTGGGGAATGTGATGTTTCATTTGTCGATCTTAAGAGATTGATAAATAGTGTGCCAATGTTATGAGTGCTTAATTTGGATAAAGAATTCATAGTCTACATAGATTCCTTGAAGCAAGAGTTTGGCACTTTTTTAATGCAAGATGGAGGAGTGATAGTGTATGCATGTCGAAAGTTGAAGCATCATGAAGATATTTATTCCATGCATGATTTATATTTGGTAGTTATGATGATAGCTCTAAATATTTAGAGGAATTATCTTGTCAAGTGAATCTTTTTTCTCAAACTAGATCATGAAATATTGAAGAATCTCTTCACTCAAAGGGATATAAACAACAAGTAGAGGTAAAGGAGTGAATTTATGTGTGAGTATGATTTTATAATTTTTTACATCATTTGAAAGGAGAATGTGGTGGCTGATACCTTGGTTATAAGGATGCACATATTTCCTTGGTGCCCTTGAAGGTCAATTTGTGGAAGTGAGTGTTGGGACAAATTCTTCAAGATAGTTGGTATTTGAAGGTTACTTCGAAATTTAAGAATGCGAGACATATATATCCTAAGTTTGAAGGTTATGTACTTGAAATTGATGGGTTGTTAAGATTTAAAGGGTGGATGTACATCCTTGAGGAGGGATATATTCAAAGAACTATCCTCAAGAAATACCCTATCTAACTTTACTATGTGCATCTTAGTGTGAATATGATCTATGTGGACATGAAGAAGATTTTATTTTGGGCTGGCATGAAGCACAATGTATTCCAATTTTTCATTGTTGGAGTTACTTCACACACACCTAGGATTTATTTTTCCTAAGGTTTTTATTTTTTTATTAGTCATAATTAGTCATTATCCAATATATTATATTTTAGGAGAGAATATTCCACTTGGAGAATATTCTCTTTCAGTTGACACTTCAGTTTGACTAGTTGAGTTGAGTTTAGATGTTGCATTGGGATCATCACCATGAAACATTGGGATAATCACCATGATAATTATACCTTTCCTTGGTATCATCACCAGAGTGACATATTATCCTTGATTCCCTCAGTTAACTCCTCACTACTCTCTGTTCAGTCAGTTAACTGAAGACTAGTTGACTAGTTAACTCAACTAGGCGACAGTTCACTCTCGTAACTGCCTGAGAGACTAGAATAGGTGGGCCTTCACTCCCGTAACTACTGGTGTGTGTCCATATCACTATAGACCACCACTATGGCGACTTGTTTCACCTAAATTCAAACTCATTGAGTTATACAGAGTATATCATGTGTAAATTATTCATTATTCATAATGGTTAATGAGAATTCTTCCATTCTTTATCTCCTTCTTCTTCATTTTCAATTCTCTCTGCAAATGTGCGTATTATTGTTTATATAGATCTATTCTATACAGTTTCAACAAATTTACATGGTATCATAGCTGACAGACTTCTAAGCAAAAGCTACACCAAAATGTTTTGCAGGTGCAAAAGATTGAATACAGCGGAAAAATGGAATTCCAAAAAGAATTCATTATTACACCTTACAACTATTTTGCATGGAAGGAGAAAATAGCCATACATATTCAATCCAAAGGGTTGTATAGGTTAACCATGAATACAGATACAGAGCTGACATCAGCCATAGAAATATCCAAGTACTTAAATCGCATGGATGAGGCACTCAGAACAATTTGCAGTCTTATTTCTCCAGATCTCCTTTTTCATATATCTTCCTGTAAGACTCCCAATGAAGCCTGGACCATCTTGTAAGGGATATTTGGAAAATAGGATGAGATTAGGGGACACATGCTAGAGGTGGATCTGCTCACATTGGATCCAAAAATATTCGAGAATATCCAAGATTTCTTTACAAAATTCAGATTTACTATCCCAACTCAAAGCTTGCGGGGTTGATAAATCGAAGGAGGAGAAACAAATGGTTCTCACCATTCTCTCCAATATTGGTCTTGAATTCTTAGTATTCTTATCTACATTCCATACTGTCATATTCACCTTTGGAGCCACCTAGAAGATGCCTTCTCTTGAGGACTTTATCGAATCCCTGACATAAGAGCAAACCAAGCTCATCAACATGGGCGCAATCAAAGGCCTACGGGAACATGCACTTATTGTGCATGATGGAAGCCACAAATATCAGAAATATACATATAAATATAAGAGGAAAGATAATGCACATACGAAGAAGGAAGGGTACACAAAACCCTTCACCGATGCCTCCAGATCCAAAGGAGAAAAGGGAAGAAAAGGAGAGAAATGCACATATTGTCATAAAGGATTCCATTGGGAATCCACATGCATGTAAATGAAAATAGATCTGATGTCTCAAATACTTCATCAAAACAAAATTGGAGATCGCATCACCGAGGGTGCAAAGAAGAAGAAGCCAAAAGATCCGAATTCCGAGAAAGACAACTCTAGCCATGCCTTGATTGCCATCAACTCCTCTCTGGATGCTTGGATCGTAGACTCATGAGAGTCACATCACATGGATGCCTCAAAAGAAGTATATTATTCATTGGATTCATGCAAAGGTCCTCCTATTTTGATGGGGGACAACTCTTCTTTCGAAGTCACCGGCAAAGGAAGGATTGAACTCACCAACGGAAGCTTCGAGAACGTGATGCATGTTGCCAAACTTTCTGTCAACCTTCTCTCTGTGTAACAGAAGATGAATTCCAGCACTGGAAATAAATTCATCTTCACACCAAATTCTGTGGACATCTACGACATGTAAACCAACTACAGGGTTTCTACTGGTGAGGTAAATCATCAGTCTAGATTGTATACATTTTATGAATTCATTGAACCTGATTCTGCTTTACTGCTTACTCTTGTTGATGAAAGTAGTAGGATATGGCATGAAAGGTTTGGAAATTTGAATTTCAGATACATGCAACATATTATCAAGAACAAATTAGTTGATGGTCTACCAGACATCCATTTCTCCAAGGGACTATGTGACAGATGTGTTCATAGAAAACACCGTCAAGAGAAATTCAACAAGGGAAAGTCTTAGCGAGCTTCCGCACCTTTAGATCTGATCCAAAGTGACCTCATGGGTCCTTTTCCACATCCATATATCAACAAAGAAAGGTTTTTTCTCATTTTTTTTGACGATTTCTCACGTTTTACATGGATCTACTTTCTCAGGCAAAAATCAGAAGTCTTTCAACACCTCAAAGATTTCAAAGCTTTGGTTGAGACATAGTCTGGAAAGAAGATCAAAGTCCTACGAACTAATAATGGGGGAGAGTATGTGAATCATGATATCCACAATATTTTCCATGAGGAAGGGATTCATTTTCAGCATACAATTCCCTACACTCTGCAACAAAACAGAGTTGCTGAGCGGAAAAAACTGATCTCTAAAGGAGATGGCATCTTGCATGTTGCATGCAAAGTCACTACCACAAAGACTATGGGCCGAAGCACTTAACTGTGCAAAATACATCCAAAACATATCTCCCCATAGATCTGTCAAGGATAAGATCCCCTACGAGGCTTGGAGCGGCCTCAAACCGGAAGTGACCCACTTTCGTATTTTTGGTTCATGTGCATGGGCCAAGATTCCCTTTGAAAAGAGGAAGGCACTTGATCCATAGAGCAATGAGTGCATTTTTTTGGATACCTTGATGATGTGAAGGGATATTAGCTTACTGATCTTTCCCCGGACCAGCTCATCATTGAGCATAGTGTCCAATTCGAGGAAACTGTCTCGCATGTACCTCAGTATCCGCATGCAGACACCTTTACTCTTCCACCTGTCCGAGATGATGAGCATGCACATGTCGACTCTTCTTTAGACGGGGGTTCTGATTCATAGGACTCAGAGGATTCAGATTCAAATTCAGAGTCAGTACATTCATATGCAAAGTCAGAGCATCCAGATGCAGTTGCAGAGCCAGAGCAGAGGCCCAAGTGGGCACAAACTACTCTTCAAGATGCAGTGGATCTTGTAGATGATCCAGCTGATACTAGAAGGACTTGATCTGATTTAGAGGAGCCTTCTATTGCACTCATTACCAATGAACCATTGTCTTCCAGGCATCTTTTCTTGGTTCAATCTTCAGATCCATAGTATTATGGCGAGGCTGCTGGAAATCCCTTTTGGGAATCCACCATGCAAGAGGAGTACAACTCCCTCCTCGAGAACCAGACTTGGTATCTGGTTACCCTTCCTTCTGGGAGGAAAATTTTCAGATGCATATGGGTCTACAGGACCAAGAGCACAACGGATGGACATATCAGAAGATACAAATCTAGGCTTGTCGCCAAAGGCTTTCAACAGGTTCATGGTATTGACTATGATGAGACCTTCACTCCAGTAGAAAATATGGATTCCATTCGATTGGCCCTTTCCATTGCGACAACCAAGGGATGGGAAGTCCATAATATGGACGTGAAGAATGCATTTCTTCATGGTGATCTCTCTGAGGAGATCTACATGGAGCAGCCCCAGGGATTTATGAAGTTCTCATCTTTGGTCTGTCGACTGAAGAAGTCACTTTATACCCTCAAGCAGGCTCTAAGGGTTTGGTATGGCAAGATGGACTCCTACCTATTTTCAAAAAAATTTGTATGTTGTAAATCAAACCTGAATTCATACATGCTCAGGATGACTGATTCACTTCTACTTTTAGTTATGTATGTTGATGATTTGTTGATCATCGGTTGCTCGACTTCAGTGATTGTTGTAGTCAAGAGAATTATTCATGACAAGTTTTTGATGACAGACATGGGTCCACTACACTTCTTCCTTGGACTTGAGATCAGTCAGGATGCATCAGGCATCAAACTGTCTCAAGCCAAGTATGCACAAGATCTTCTTAAGAGATTTCACATGATAGACTGCAAGTCTGCTTCGACTCCTTTCCTATCAGGATTCAAACTTGAGGATGGAGGGGAGACTCCACTGGTTGAAAACGCATTGTACAAAGAACTAGTGGGGATCTTGTTGTATCTCACACACTCCATACCAAACCTCTCATATGCAATTGGCACAGTTTCCAGGTTCATGCAGGAGCCGCATGAGCTACATTGGAAACCTACAAATCATATCCTTCGATAGGTACATGGAACTGTAATGTCCCTGGCCATCATCCCACTAACCGAGCAAACGCTACTATATGGCAGCAACATTCTCATACTTATATATATAACATGAATTAAGTCATATTACACACATTTAACTAAATCAAACATAGTAATCACAGAATTACGACTAACATGCAGATTTAATGGGATTAACAGTAATTCATGATTACAGCGAAATACATGATAATATTGCAAGAATCACAGACATGCATATACTTATAAATTAAGTACAAAATTAACACTTATCTTTTATTACTGGCGTAATTCCACCAACCACGTGCAGGCCTTCCATGAACCTCCCAGCCTTAGACCACACTGCTCATCATGCTCAACAATGGGTCACCCTCAAGATGGGACTAAGCTCCACCCAAGGCAAGGAATCCTAGTATAGGCTGAGGTTACAGGGAAAACTGCACAGAATAACTGGAAGGATTTTTCCCAGGATACCTTCTTATGCCCACTACTCACAGACTCTCATTCCCTACATGTCTGTTCTGCCTGGGAGTATACACCTTCACAAGCATAGTCCTTCAGTGCTTCACCTCCCTCTCTAGGTCTCAGCAACAGGCCAGATCAGGAAGTCTTAGAGCTTCGTAGCTAGTGCTGGACTCTCTCTGGAAGAATACCACTTCCCAATAGACCCCTTCACCTTGAAATAGCTTCTCACAGGCCTGACAGACTGCCTCTTCAAATAAGGGCCTTACAACCCGGTTCTCCAGCCCCTTCCGACTCAATTCCCACATGGTGAGGATAACCACAACACAACCCCACTCAGGAAAAGAGAAAGAAACAACCTACAGACAGGTTGGGTACAGATTCATCTCTACAATGTTGGATAGACTGGGTTCTTGAACTCACAAGTCGACTTTCCCCTCTTAACTAGTTCTTTCAACAGTGCATAGGTATGTCAAGGGAAGACACAGACCAATAACAGAATCAAACGGATGATGTTTTTGTCTTCAGGAAGACGTCTCAGTTTTCTGGTTCTTAGAGCTGTGTGAGGGTATACGAAATCAGACGCATAGGATGATGGAATGAGGAGCGACCCCCTCCACAACTAACTTCTGCAGTTTTTAACTGCAGGTGCCTGGGTTGACACATGTCACCCATGAATCTACATGCACTCAATCAACATGCGTTTCTCTCCAGGAAATTAGGACAAAACATATATTTCACATGGCTTTTGGAATAATATTAAAATATTATTCCCAAGGACTTAAGCCCCTAGGCTCAACACTTAGCCTCTCTTTCCAACCTTCCAACCCCCAATCCATTACCCACTTTGTGGAAGCTTAGTCTCCCATCACTCATTCATCTTGGTTGGTCTGGATGCAGCGATGTTTATATTTTTATTAATGTTCTACATAATTACATATACAAAAACCGGCTCCTGGCCTTAACACTTAAGCTCTCCGACCTAATAAACTCATAAGCCTTACTAGCTTATATTAACTTGGCTCACTAGCCTATAAAACATGATTTATAATTCATAAACATGATTACAACAGGGCTTGTCCTTGGGGATATTACAATCCCCTCCCCTTATTTTTGCACTGTCCTCAGTGCAACTTTCACACAACATCAACAGGATTTCCAAAATATTCAAAAAGATGCGGGCATTCTGCCCGCATAACATCCTCATGATTCCATGTCGCATCCTTAGGACTGTACCAGGTCCACTGGACCTTTACAAGCCCTATAGCTAGATTCCAGAGTTGTTTGCTTTTCCTGTCCAATATGCGCATAGGATTCACTTGCAAGATACCTTGTTGCTCCACCTGAATCACATTTCAATCGATAACATGATTAGCATCAGGTATATATTTCTTAAGAAATGAAACATGAAACACATTATGTACAGTCATGGATGCAGGTAATGCAAACATATATGCAACTGGTCCAATCCTTTCTAGGATTTGAAATGGCCCACAAAATCTATCTGCCAACTTGGCACAGTTTCCTAGCTTCAGGGAACTTCTATTAGCTTTTACTTTTAGGAAAACATGATCACCCACTTTGAATTCTCTGTGGGTTCTGTTTTTGTTAGCATAACTTTTCTGCCTGTCTTGGGCAACTTTTAAATTGTGCTTAATTTTAAGCATTTTCTCTTCCATTTCCTTGAGCAACTTTGGCCCAATTATTGCCCTGTCAGCTGGATTATCCCAACTTACTAGAGTATTGCACTTTCTCACATAAAGTGCTTCAAATGGGATAATCTTCAATGATTCTTGATACCCATTGTTGTAAATGAATTCTACCAAGTGTAAGTAGTCTTCCCATTTTTATGGTTTGTCTTGACACTTGTTGAACTCTGCACACACAATGTGTAGTCAATTGAAGTTTGTCAGGCCTTAAACCCTTAATAAAACTAGAACATTCATAAACCAACGCGAATAAGAAAACGTTTCGATTCCATGAATTTTCTGAGCTCTATTTGGCTCTGCAATTTTCGGGTGATAGCCCCTGTTTTCCTAGTCCCCAACCCATGTGTCCACGGGTTGTGATCAAACGCTAAACTTCTAGGTACTAGAAGGATCTCCTAATGAAACTTCGGGTTTCGGGGTTTTGGTCCTGGAGGTTCTCGCACTCGCTTCCCTCTCCAACTCCCGACTCTAGAACTTCCGATCTCTCTCCCCCTGGGCCCACAACACAACTATCACCAACCAAGGTAGTGACACATGGTGTCCTTAAGAAGGTCCACATCACTTCTGGCAACGTCATAGGGTCCCACCACTTTCACTTTTGGTTTCAGTGTTTCAGGCATCAGGAGTTCGTGCATCCACACATTTCGAACTTTCGTTTGCCGAAATTATGAAATTATGGTCTATTCATATACTTGATCCAATGGTCAAGTTCCTCTCCTATGATCTACGGTGTAGATCATTTCAGAATTTAGGGGTTCTATGTCTCAGTGCTCCCTGCTTTTTCCTGACAGCCAAACTCTCGAAAGGCTTCTTGGATATCCTTCCAGTACCTTCTCTAGATATAATAGTCGTAAGTGATATCCTTTCTTCCCGATCAGATCCAATGGCTCCAACACTTCATGCATTGAGCTCTCTCTCTCTCCCTGTGGCCATATACCACACTGGTTGCAGGTTCTATAATACCACTACACCTCCTGAGCTTTGTAACACAACCAAGTGACTCCTTGGCACTCAGGAACATTCAAAGGTCCAAAAATCGGTTCGTCCAAACACGATTCCCACCTGAACTTCAGGTCCAATGACCACTTATCTAGCCCATTCAGGTTCAGTGTTGTAAACCATGCTTTGATACCATACTGTAACGTCCCCGACTGTCATCCCACAGGCCGAGCAAACGCTATTGTGCAGAAGAAACATTCTCATACTTATATATATAACATGAATTAAGTCATATTACACACATTTAACTAAACCAAACACAGTAATCACAGAATTATGACTAACATGCAGATTTAATGGGATTAACAGTAATTCATGATTACAACGGAATACATGATAATATTGCAAGAATCACAGACATGCATATACTTATAAATTAAGTACAAAATTAACACTTATCTTTTATTACTGGCGTAATTCCACCAACCACATGTAGGCCTTCTACAAACCTCCCATCCTTAGACCATGTTGCTCATCATGCTCAGCAATGGGTCACCCTTGAGCTGGGACTAAGCTCCACCCAAGGCAAGGAATCCTAGTCTAGGTTGAGGTTACAGGGAAAACTACACAGAATAACCGGAAGGATTCTTCCCAGGATGCATTCTTACGCCCACTACTCATGGACTCTCATTCCCCACATTCATGTTTCGACCAAGAGTATACACCTTCACAAGAAAAATCCATCAGTGCTTCAGCTCCCTCTCCGAGTCTCAGCAACAGGTCGGATCATGAAGTCTTAGAGCTCCGTAGCTGGTGTTGGAATATTTTTGGAAGAATACCACTTCCCAGTAGACTCCTTCACCTAGAAATAGCTTCTCACATGCTTGATAGATTGCCTCTTCAACTAAGTTCCTTACAACCTAGTTCTTTAGCCCCTTCCAACTCAATTCCCACATGGTGAGGATAACCACAGCACAACCCCACTCAGGAAAACATAAAGCAACAACCTATAGACAGATCGGGTACGGATTCAGCTCTACAATGGCGGATAGACTGGATTCTTGAGCTCACAAGTCAACTTTCCTCTCATGACCAGTTCTCTCAACGGTGCATAGGTATGTCAAAGGAAGACACAGACCAATAACAAAATCAGACGGATGATGTTTTGGTCTTCAAGAAGACGTCTCGGTTTTCTGGTTCTCAGAGTTGCATTAGGGTATCCGAAATTAGATGCACAGGATGATGGAATGAGGAGTGACCCCTTCCATGGCTGACTTTTGTAGTTTTTAACTGCATGTGCCTGGGTCGACACATGTCACCCATGAAGCTACATGCATTCCATCAGCATGTGTTCCTCTCCAAGAACTTAGGACAAAACATATATTTCACATGGCTTTTGGAATAATATTAAAATATTATTCCCAAGGACTTAAGCCCTTAGGCTCAACACTTAGCCTCTTTTTCCAACCTTCCAACCCCCAATCCCTTACCCACTATGTGGAAGCTTAGTCCCCCATCACTCATTCATTGTGGTTGGTCTGAACACAACGATGTTTATATTTTTATTAATGTTCTGCATAATTACATATACAAAAACAAGCTCCCGGCCTTAACACTTAGGCTCTCTAGCCTAACAAACTCATAAGCCTTACCAACTTATGTTAACTTGGCTCACCAGCCTATAAAACATGATTTATAATTCATAAACATGATTACAACAGGGCTCATCCTTGGGGATATTACAGGAACCATCACCTTTGGGATTCATTATGTAAAAAACTCTACATTATATCTCATTGTGTTTACTGATTCCGACTGGGTTGGTGATAGCATTGATCGCAAGTCCACATTTGGTTACTCACTTAGTCTTGGTTCCGGGCCAATCTATTGGTCAAGAAAGAAGCAAGCTGCCATTTCTCTATCTTCAGTCGAGGCCGAGTACAGAGGCATAGTTAACATAACCATTCAGGCTATGTGACTACAACATTTTCTCACTAAGTTGGGCATTCAGTTTCATCGGCCGATCATTATATCGTGTGACAACTAGAGCAATCTGAAGTTCTGCAGATATCCAGTTCAAAGGCAGTGGACGAAGCACATCGAGATCCACATGCACTATATTTTGGACTTAGTACACGAGGGGATCATCACTTACAGTTCTATCCTTCAGCAGAATAGACGACAAACATTTTCACCAAGACCTTCACTGAGCATAAATTCCATTCTCTGCGAGGTCGTCTTGGAGTGAAGGACACAGTTGCCTAGCAATTGTAATTCTTCTTTTTACATACATTTTACCTTGAGGGGTGGGGGGGGTTTCCCATGAGGTTTTCCCTCTTTCCTCACTTTATTTTTAGTGTATCATTTGTACTTGGGTACCTAACATGGCCTAGTTGCTGGGACCCAATCTTTATTTCCACCATAGTGATGTTTAGGGGGGGTGTTGGAGTTACTTCAAACACACCTAGGATTTTTTTTTCCTAAGATTTTTATTTGTTTATTAGTCATAATTAGTCATTATCTAGTCTCCTATATTTTAGGAGAGAATATTCCACCTGGAGAATATTCTCTTCTAGTTGGCACTTCAGTTTGACTAGTTGAGTTGAGTTTAGATGTTACATTGGGATCATCACCATGCAACATTAGGATCATCACCATGCTAATTCGTCCTTGCCTTGGTATCATCACCAGAGTGACAGATTAGCCTTGATTCCCTCAGTTAATTCCTCACTACTCCCTATTCAGTCAGTTAACTAAAGACTAGTTGACTAGTTAACTCAACTAGGTGGTAGTTCACTCCTGTAACTGCCTGAGAGACTAGAATAGGTGGCAGTTCACTCTTGTAACTATTGTTGTGTGTCCAGATCACTCTAGACCACCACTATGGAAACTTGGTTAACCTCAAGTCAAACTCATTGAGTTATATAGAGTATATGTTGTGTAAAGTATTCATTATTCATAATGGTTAATGAGAATTCTTCCATTCTTTCTCTCCTTCTTATTCCTTTTCAATTCTCTCTGCAAATGTGTGTATTATTGTTTAGCTAGATATATTTTGTGCAGGTTCAACACATTTAAATTCACTAAATGTATTTGTTATTCCCTATCCTAGGGATAACTAAGGAGATTATGTCTCGAGGCCCACAGGTCCTAGACATGGAGTGTCGAGAGCCATATTGATTTGAGCTTGGCCCTAAAGGGCCCATCCTTTCTTCTTCAACCCCTCCATTCTATCAGCAACACCAACATCCATCCCATCAACCTGTTTCTGAAGTAGAAATGGGTCTTGCTCCATGAGGTAATGAGTTTGGGTATCATGGTATGTGTCACTCTGATTCTCAAAGAATTTGAATATGTGCATTTAATTCTCTTTTCCTTCATGAAGTTTTCATGGAAATTATTCCTTTTAACTTGTCCATACCTAGAGGGTATGAAATAATTCCCTAGCAAGTTGGTTCCCTTAGGAATGATTTTCCATTGGGTGGGTTTATGAAAGGTCATCATCCACTGCTTCCATACTTATCACTTTTCATCCTCTTCCCTCTCACATATCCCCTACATTGGTTTGAGCATTGGGTTTTCTAAGCTAGCAAGGGTTGTACCTTGCCTTGTGGGAAGAAAGGGATAAAGGCCCAAAGGGTAAAAGTAGCTGGAAAAAGTTAAAATCCAAAGATCAAATCTTGAGATGCTTCACCCAGGGATCCCCGAGAAGGAAATAAAGTCTTCTTAGCAAGAAAAAGGGGGACCCATAAAATAAAATAAAACTCAAGACCTAGTTGGTGGATAGGGGGTCTCATCACGAGCCAACCTATTAGGTCCATGGGCATGTAGTGGTATGACACTATGATTCATCTGGTTACCATGCCAAGGTAGTGGCTCTTGGTGGCATAGCTAAGAGAAAGGGGATCTCATCACAAGCCAACCTTCTCATATCTGTGAAATGCTTTTCGGTAACGTTGTAACCACTGGTCACCATGCCAAGGCAGTTTCCTCCAACTATTCTCTTGAAATTAAAAGAAATAAGACAAAGAGTTAAAATGCATTGAATGGTCTAGGAAACAATTGCATCCATGACAAGGTGCAACTCGCCCTCTATAGAGGCACCCATAGGTAATACCTACACTTCCTTGTTATCATTGAAACCCTTGCCCAAACATCCCTCACACCATCTTATGCATTTACATGACCTAGACTGATCTTCACCTGGAAACACCCCACACCTAAGGAGAATTATCCCAATAGGACGTCCTGAAACCCTCTCCAAACCTGGCTTGTAGAATAACATAACGTCTTCAAGAACTTGTCTGTGAAAAGGGGGTTTTATGCACATGTTTGGGTAAACTGATTATTAGATGTGATTGACATTGCTATGGTCCTTGTGACTTATGATCCCATGGAGGGAATACCTGTTGTTGCTGTAGGACCATTCCCGACAGAAAGTTACATATGGGGAGATTATTAGCTCAGACCTCCATAGAGACAAAATCCCACCAGATGGATGTTGAGACCCCAGCTAGAGGAAGAGAGATATTGGAGGCTTGCACCAGAGAAAAGGGAGGACATTCCACCAGAGGCAATTTGGAATTCCTAGTCCCATGGTGGTCTTTCCCTCCCACCATGACGTTGGCCCTTGACATCATCATTCAGAACCTTGACATCATCCAATTGAGGTATCCAGCACGAGGATAGATTTGGTCGGCACGTGTGGTAGTCCTGAGGGGTTTTGAGCCCCAACGTTTTACTTTGGAGGCCTATCATTCCAGGAGGGAGGCCAACGTCACCCTAGGAGGGGCATGTCGTTACCCTAAAAAGATGAATTTAGGGTTTTATTTGTCAATTTTATGTAAAACTCGATTTTTCATGTAAACTGGCCAGGTCAGCCTTTTTTTACCTAAAATGTAATTAAAGGTCATTTGTATTGTATAAATAAGAGATCAAAATCTCATTTTTATTCATCATCTTTCACTCACACAAGTGTGAGGTATGCAATTCGACCTCTTTTAAGGCATATTGGCTGAACTAAGTGGTGCACAACTCTTGGAGGGAGCTTTTATTGTGATTTTTTGCATTTTCATGGTGGAAAGTCTTCAACTGAGGCTTGCAAATAGATTATTCTTGGTGAATGTGAGTGAAAATATGAAATCCTTCTTTCTTTTAATGGTTATGGTATCTTTTACTCTTCATTTATGAGATTATGAAATTTCTAGTGTGAAACCCTAGGAGAAAAGCACATGTTATTGTCCTTCTCTTAATAGCTCTCCACCTACTTGATTTTTCTAGAAGACACCTTCATTGACGCATATGATAGAGACCTACCTTAGTATCACTCTAGCACTTTTTCTTCATTAAGCTTTTATTTAATTCAATCTTGACCTAAAGAAGAAGGAAACCCTCTAGGGCCTAACGTTGTCTACTTCTTAGTAGTCGTTTTCCTTCTAGGGTTTTGGATTATTGAGGCCTTAGGTTACTAACACCTCAACCATTCTCCATCTTGTCTTTAGTTCACATATTATATTTGTTTCCCTTAATATTGCTGCTGAAAAAGTGACTCCATTTACACCAAAGGCACTAGTTCATACCTTACATTTGATTGATTGATTAAAACAACCTTTAAACCATATACTTCGAAGTCTTTGCTAACCATTCCTAACCTTAGATTAGACTAACTTACTAACTATATTCTTGTTGTTACAAAAGAAAGATAGAACCATATATGACAACAATAAAAGATTCTAAAAGAAAGTGTTAGAGCTGATTTTACATTGTCTTCTTTGCTTATGACAAATACTAGCATATTGTCAATCTTAGGTTATCATTTTTGGTCATTATTGAAGCTTGTTTAAGGCATAATTGTGAAGATATCATTATATATACATTGTTGTTATAAATATTTCTCTTGCTTCATCTTTTATATTAGCTTATTTTTTTTATTCAAAGTCCAAGGTTTTATGAAGCACTAATGTCAATTGGTACCTGCAAATAGTGTTTTCTTGTTTACTTGTTCTGAGCTGGCACACTTAAGAAAATATTTGCTTTATCTTATTAAAAAATTTGGGACTTTCTGATCAAAGTGACTTGCAAGAGGGGAAGAACTTTCTTGATACTATTACCTTTGCCTTCTCAAACCCCCAGGTCATCGGGGATGTCTCCACTGGGATATTACCCCTAAAGAGAAAGAGGTGTATTATTTAGGTGACAGTGATAGGAAAACTTCTTGTTATGCCAATTTTAGTGTTCACTTTCCTTTGGATATTAGGCAAGTAAAAATCATGTTCACTTCTATTATAGCTTTAGGTAAAGTACAGAAGACAAAATCATGTACATTTAAAAAGTGCTAAGGAGAATATGGTTACTCTTTTATAGAAGTAAGAAAGTGGAATCATGTACATCTATGGAATTTAGGTGATTGTGATTTATCCATAATTTTGATTTGATATATGGCAATGGAATTATACATATTTCTGTAGTTTTAGGTAAAGTACAAACAAGATCATGTATATTTAGAGTGCTAAGGAGAAATATGGTTTGTCTTTTAGCAAAATAAATTGTCTTACATCTTTAAATAATATTTTTAAATAAATATTATATTTAAATTAAATTATTGTTATATATGATTTTTTATTATAAAGAGAGGATAACAAAATCATGCATATTTATGAAGTTTGGGTATATTTATGAAACCTTAATGTTTTGGGTATATTTATGAAGTTTTGAGTATATTTAGGTAGATTCATGTTAACTTGAAATTTACAAATAAAATCATACACATTGAAATATTTTTTTGTTATTAATATTTTTAAATGCTATGTCTCAACTCCATATTGAGCATAGAAGGAGTTAGAAGGAGATGACATCTTACTCAATGTGCGTTGTAAACATCTCCTTTTAGTGAAACGGAATATTTTTTTGTTATTAGTATTTTTTAAAGTGTCAAGTCCATATTGAGTACAAAACAAATTACACATCTCCCTCACAGTGGGCTATAGAAAACACTCTTCCACTCAATAATATATTTTTAGTTATTAATAATTTTTAAATGTCCTGTGTCAACTCCATATTAGATAGAGAATAAATTACACATCTCCCTTAAAAAAGACTAGAAAACATCTTACACTACAATAAAGTTTTAGAAAAAATACAAATACAATCATATATATTTATACATTTCGAAAGTTTCAAACAAAATATTGCTAATCTTTCATTAAAAAAGTTGTTTTACATTGTTATATGACTTTAATTAACATCATATAAAAGTTTTATTTTGAGGGAAGTGAAACCATGTATATTTATGATCTTTGGACAATTTTTTAAAAATAGAGTTATATACATTTGTAAAGTCTAGTATAATGGAGATGTTTCATATACTTGGACAAGTCTTACATGACTAAAAAAAAGAATTACTTATTATATATATATATATATATTCTTTTTTCTCAACCTAGTTTAAATTCATTTTAAATGATTAAAAAATCTATACTTGAAAGAATTTGATTTCTCCTAGTATTTGATAGATTTGGATTTTAAATGAATTTATGTTAGTTATAATATATTAATAAATTTTAATATGACACAAGATATTGACATTATAAATATTTATCTGTGTGTGTGAACATCTAGATAAAACTTAGAGTGTTTTAATCCTTACTGATGAACCTTGGGTAGTGATGTTGAATTAGAAAATCTAAGAATCAATATGGTTAGGACATAAGAAAATTGGAGCTAGGGAACGTCACTACAAGGGCCATCAATATTGACACTACTAGCACCATTTCCTGAGCTAGCTCTCATATTGCACTCTTAGGAGGCTATGAATGAGATGCTAAAAGGACACCTAGAAGTGGGTGTGAAAGTGGAGCCCTTACCATATAGGGAGGGTAATCTAGAAGGGTTGAGGAACTCAGAGTGAGGACCTCCTCCCAAGGAAATTACTAGGGAACTTCAAAAAATCAAGCTCATGAAGTTTTCTAGGGGTCGTGTAGGGGAACATGTTGAGGCATGGTTGGACAAAATGACAAGGTGCTTCACACTAAGACAATATGCATCTACCTCAAAGGAAAATATAGTCATCTTCCAACTTCAAGACAATGCCTTGAATTGGTGGGGAAACCTGGAAAGCTAGTTGTACCTCACTTCATACATTGCCTCATGGTAATTGTTTGAATAGAGGTTTCAAAGAAAATACCTACCCTCATTCTATGAAGTAAAACAAGTAGGATCCTTTCATGCTCTAGCTCAGAGAAGTTCTATAGTAGAAGAATATGAGATAAGATTTATGGAACTGGTAAATCATGTCTCATACATGGAAAATTATCGACATCAGGTAAGTTTCTTTGTGTACGATTCAAATAATAAGATAAGGGCCTTGTTGCAAATGTGGAATATATCTTCAATTGCTAAAGAAGGTGAAAATGTTGTTAGAAAAAAAATTGGATATCAAAGGGGATTAGATAGGAAGAATGAGATATGTCATTTCATAGTAGTTGTAGTTTGTGGGTAAGACTGCTCAAACCTTCTCCAAGGGAGGAAATTCTAGGCTACCTCCTTATGGCAATACAATTGCACCTAGAGTTTTTGTGGTAAGTGTTTCAATGGAAGAAAGTGTAGCATCTCATGCATCATCATAGATTTAGGTGAGTCGAAGGAAATCATATGGAAATTTTAGTAGGGGCGAGGGTTCTATGGGAAAAAACTCCTTTCATAGATGTCCAAGTAATGGTATGCAAATTATGCCCCATGTTACTTGTTGGGGGTGTAGGAGACCTCATTACCAGTGTAATTTCCCAGAGCCACACTCTGACACCATGCATAGAGAAGGGAAGGACCCATAGGGAAGGAAGGAAGTAACCACCAAATCTAGGCAACTATCAGGTTGAAAATCAATCCATTATGGTCATGTCATCAACTAAATGAAACATTGTCAGAATTTAAAATCTTGTTTGATTTCAGTGCAATAGATTTTTTTTCACCATATGCATAAGATAAATGTGTGTTGGCATCCTATGAGCACAATGACTTTAAACAAGTCGATATGTATTCTAGGGTAAATAAAGAGGTAAGACCTAGTGTTGATTTTTTTTTCTAAGCCTAGGGGTGTGTACAACAAGTTCAAAAGTGTATGTCACTTCCCTAGGGATGTATGATCTAATTATTTATATGAAATAGCTACAAGCTCATTAAGATTTCATAGACTATTTCGATAAGAGATTTTTGATGGCATCGTTTCACGCTTGCACACGTCCTTCTTAATGTTGGGGAGTTTATACCTAGGGTTTGTCTAGAGTCGACCAACAAAAACCCCAAAGCATCGACATATCAATCTTCTTTCAAGGCTGAAGAAGGTCTCACCCGAGATGTAATGAGGCTCACAAAGACCATATGTTCTCATGACATGGATGAAAGGATAAATACATGGGGATTCATTTGGGATAACATTCAAGCAATCCATTAACCTCAATTTACTATTGATCATTAAGTAAAACAATACACACACATACCCAAATAACACATGAATGAAACACGATAGATTAGAACTAGTGTAGCTTTATTATTCCTTCCATTCCATATAACACAAGCATACATTAAGAAAACTATATTCAACAACAACATATTCTCATGTCCTCCTTAAGTAATTGTCGAGGGTTACAATATATTGTGCTATGCACATCCTTTTTTACCTCAAGCATATGACAAACTCAGACTTATGATCGTCATACAAAGACTCAGAGTGAGCTCGTCATACAATAAAGAACTTAATAAATCCTCTAAGTGAATGTCTAACTCTCTCAGTCTATTTCCAATGTCTCTACTTCATTTTATAGCTTTCTCTACTCGATAACTCTGTCTCTTTCTTCTCTTCTCATCTCGATCTACTGGAAAAACTTCCTCACACACTTATGGCACATGTCAATAGTCCATGTTGCCTTCTAAAATCGAGGAAATATTAATTGTATTTCCAACTCATCTTCTATCAGCTCCATGTTCCCCTTTTCGATTGACAATAATCATTTGAGAAGTTTTCTCGATGATTCCTTTCTTGATTCAGGAGCATGTCTTCTTGATTTCTAGCACCACTCACAAAACTTAGGACGACTTGTACTTCGTAGACTTTAGGCTTGGCACATACTGTCAAAACTTGGTCCGATGTGAACTTATTGTCATTCTCCATCCATTATCCTAGGCGTGCACAAAACTTGAATGTGAAAATATAAAACTTGGAAGGAGCACACACAAAACTTGGAATGAGAAGGCATAACTTTGTTTGAGGGTGCATGCAAGATAAACCCAAAATTTTGGGTGCCAATAATTGTTTTTCTTAGATGATGAGAGATGGTTGATCGATATCCATGGTATTAAGAGGAAGGCACCTCTATGTTTCATCTCAACAATGAAATTTAAACATTTCTTGAGGAAAGGATGTCGATTGTATGTGGTAGAGGTGGTAAGTGATGGAAAGGGACCCTCTTTAGATTAGTACCGAATTTTATCGAAATTCAAGAATTGTTTTCCAGAGTCCCCAAGTAGTCCTGAGAGGGAAAATTATGTCCCTTTCGAGATAAAACCTTATGTGGATCCAATCTCCAAGTCAACTTATGGGATGATATCTATAGAATATTGTGAGTTGTTGATGTAGTTAAATGAACTACTCAAATTAGGATTGATTAGTCTCTTTTTTCTCCATGGACTTCACTAGTAATATTTGTCAAGAAAAAAATTTAGTTTCTTGAACTTGTGTATAGATTACAAGGATTTAAATACAACCACAGTGGATAATAAATAATTGATACCTTGAATATATGATATGTTTTATCAAATGGAAGGAGAAGTGGTTTTCTAAAAAATCGATAGATTTGATTAGGTTATCACCAATTAAGGATTAAGGAAGGTGACATTCCTAAGACTAGATTATTTACTTAGTTTGAGCAATATGAGTTCATAGTGGTGCCATTCGGTTTGACCAATGCACCAACTCTATTCACAATCCTCACTAATAGTGTATTCTAAAATTTCTTAAACCATTTTGTGTAGGTATTACTAGATGATATTATCATCTATTCTAGAAATGAAAGGGAATATGAGGAACACTTATCATTAGTTTTATCATGATTAAAATAACATAAACTGTATGGAAATTTGTCTAAATGTTATTTATTTTAGAAAGAGATCCACTATCTTGGTCATATAATTTCAAGGGAAGGAATTTTGATGGACCCTAAAAAGGTGAATGCCATAATTGATTAGACAATGTAAAAAAATGTTCATGACGTGTGAAGCTTCATTAGACTAGCAAAGTACTATCAAAGGTTTGTGGAAGGCTTCTAAAACATTGTAAAACCCATCACTACCTTGCAGTGCAAGGGAATAAAGTATGAGTGGACTGAGGAATGTGATGTTTCATTCATCGATCTTAAGAGATTACTAAATAGTGCGGCAATGTTATGAGTACTTGATATGGATAAAGAATCCATAGTCTACATAGATTCCTTGAAGCAAGAGTTTGGCACTTTGTTAATGCAAGATAGAGGAATGATAGTGTATGCATGTCGAAAGTTGAAGCATCATGAAGATGTTTATTCCATGCATGATTTATATTTGGTAGTTATGATGCTAGCTCTAAATATTTGGAGGAATTATCTTGTCATGTGAATCTTTTTTCTCAAACTAGATCATGAAAGATTGAAGAATATCTTCACTCAAAGGGATATAAACACTAAGTAGAGGAAGAGGAGTGAATTTATGTGTGAGTATGATTTTGTAATTTTTTACATCAATTGAAAGGAGAATGTGGTGGTCGATACCTTGGGTAGAAGGATGCACATATTTCCTTGGTGCCCTTGAAGGTCAATTTGAAGAAGTGAGTGTTGGGACAACTTCTTCGAGATAGTTGGTATTTGAAGGTTACTTCGACACTTAATAATGTGAGACATATATGTACTAAGTTTGAAGGTTATGTCTTTAAAGTGGATGGCTTGTTAATATTTAAAGGGAGGATGTACATCCTCGAGGAGGGATATATTCAAATAAATATCCTCAAGAAATCCCATATATAACTATACTATGTGCATCCTAGTGTGAAGATAATGTATGTGGACATGAAGAAGCTTCTATTTTGGGCTGGCATGAAGCACAATGCATTTCAATTTTTCTCTAAATGCATTTGTTATCCCCTATTCTAGGGATAACTAAGGAGATTATGTCTCGAGGTCCATAGGTCCTAAACATGGAGTATCGAGAGCCATTTGACTTGAGCTTGGTACTGCAAGGCCCATCCTTTCTTCTTCAACCCCTCCATCATGTCAACAACAATAGCATCCATCCCATCATCCTAGTTTTGAAGTAGGAGTGGGTCTTTCTCCATAAGGTAATGAGTTTGATTATCATGGTATGTGTCACTCTTATTCTCAAAGTATTTGAATATGTGCATTTAATACTCTTTTTCTTCATGACGTTTGTTTGGACATTATGAATTTTAACTTGTCCATGCCTGGGGGGATGACATTATTCCCTAGCAAGTTGGTTCCCTTAGGAATGAGTTTCCACTAGGTGGGTTTATGAAAGGTCATCGTCCATTCCTTCCATACTTATCACTTTTCATCCTCTTCCCTCTCACCTATGACCTACATTGGTTCGGGCATTGGGTTTTCCAAGTTAGTAAGGGTTGTACCTTGCCTTGTGGGAAGAAGGGGCTAAAGGCCCAGAGCGAAAAAGTAGCTAGAAAAAGTTAAAATCCAAATATCAAACCTCGAGAGGCTTCGCCCAGGGATCCCCAAGAAAGAAATAAAAGGCTTCTCAGCAAGAGAAAGGGGGACCCATAAAACAAATTAAAAATCAAGACCGAGTTGGTGGATAGGGGGTCCCATTAGGAGCGAGCCTATTAGGTCCATGGGCATGTAGCGGTATGACACTACTATTCATCTAGTCACCACACTAGGGTAGTGGATCTTGGTGGCATAGCGAAGAGAAAGGGTGTCTCATCATGAGCCAACCTTCTCATCTCCATGAAATGCTTGTGGGTAATGTTGTCACCACTAGTCACCATACCAGGGAAGTGTCCTCTAGATATTCTTTTGAAAGAAAAAGAAATAATATAAAGAGTAAAAATTCATTGAATGGGCTAGGAAACAATTGCATCCATGAGAAGGTGCATTTCACCCTCTACAGAGGGACCCACATGTAATACCTACCTTTCCTTGTTATCACTACAACCCTTGCCCAAGAATCCCCCACACCATCTCATGCATTTACATGACCTAGATTGGCCTTCAGTTGGAAACACGCCATGCCTAAGGATAATTATCTCAATAAGACATCCTGAAACCCTCTCCAAAACTGGTTAGTAGAATATCATAATGGATTTGAGAACTTGTCCGGGAAAGGGGGTTTTATGCAAATGTTTGGGTAAATTGATAATTAGATGTGATTGACATTGCTATGATCCTTGTGACTTATGAGCCCATGGAGGGCGTACTTGTTGTTTCTACAGGATCATGCTCGATGTACATGTACATATAGGGAGATGATTAGCTCGGACCTCCATAGGAATAAAATCCCACCAGATGGATGTTGAGACCTCAACCAGGGGTAGAGATATATTGGAGGCTTGCACCAGAGAAAAGGGAGGACATTCCACCAGAGGCACTTTGGCAGGCCTCGATCCATGGGGTTCTTACCCTCCCACTATAAATTTGGCCCTTGAAGGCCCTTTACATCATCATTCAGAACCTTGACGTCATTGAGTTGAGGTATCCACAATGAGGACGACTTTGGTTGGCATGTGTGGCAGTATTGACGGGTTTTGAGCCCCAATGTTTCACTTTGGAGGCCTAACATTCCAGGAGGGAGGCCAACGTCACCCTAGGAGGTGCATGATGTCACCCTAAAAAGATGAATTTAGGGTTTTATTTGTCAATTTTATATAAAACTGGATTTTTAATGTAAAGTGGCCATGCTGACCGTTTTTGACCTAAAATGTAATTAAAGGTCATTTGTATTGTATAAATAATAGGTCAAAGTCTCATTTTTACTCATCATCATTCACTCACATAAGTGTGAGGTCTGAAATTAGACTTATTTTAACGCACATTGGCTGAACTAAGTGGTGCACAACTCTTGGAGCGAGCTTTTATTGGTGATTTTTTATATTTTCATGGTGGAAAGTCTTCAACTAGGGCTTGCGACTACATTATTCTTGGTGAATGTAAGTGAAAATATGAAATCCTTCTTTCTTTGAATGGTTATGGTATATTTTACTCTTCATTTATGAGATTATGAAATTGCTAGTGTGAAACCCTAGAAGAAAAGCACATGTTATTTTCCTTCTCTCAATAGCTCTCCACCTACTTGATTTTTCTAGAAAACACCTTCATTGAAGAATATTCTATAGGCCTACCTTAGTAGCACTCTATTACTTTTTCTTCATTAATATTTTATTTAATTCAAGCTTGACCTAAAGAAGAAGGAAAACCGCTAGGGCATAGGGTTACCTACTTTCTAGTAGTCGTTTTCCTTCTAGAGTTTTGGATGATTGAGGCCTTAGGTTACTAACACCTCAACCATCCTCCCTCTTGTCTTTAGTTCACTTATTATCATTTGTTTCCCTTAAGATTGCTACTTAAAAAACGACTCCATTTACCCTAAAGGAACTAGTTCATACCTTACATTTGATTGATTGATGAAAACAACCTTTAAACCATCTACTTCGAGGTCTTTGCTAATCATTCCTAACCTTAGATTAGAATAAATTACTAACTATATTTATGATTTTACAAAAGAAATCTACAACCATATATGACAACAGTAAAAGCTTCTAAAAGAAAGTGTTAGAGCTGATTTTACATTTCCCTCTTTGCTTCTGAAAAATACTAGCATATTGGCAATCTTAGGTTATCATTTTTGGTCATTATTGAAGCTTTTTTAAGGCATAATTGTGAAGTTGTCATTATGTATACATTGTTGTTATAAATATTTGTGTTTCTTCATATTTTATATCATCTTATTTCTTTTATTCAAAGTACAAGGTTATATGAAGCACTAATATCAATTGGTATTTGCAAATAGTGTTTTCTTGTTGTCTTGTTTTGAGCAGGTACACTTAAACAAATATTTTCTTCATTTTATTAAAAACTTTACGATTTTTTAATCAGAGTGACTTGTGAGAGGGAAAGAAATTTCTTGATACTGTTACCTTTGGCTTCTCAAACCCCCAGGTCACGGGGGACGTCACCCTTGGGATATTACCCCTAAAGAGAAAGAGGTGTCTTATTTAGGTGACAGTGATAGGACAACCTCTTGTTACACCAATTTTATTGTTCACATTCCTTTGGCTTTTAGGCAAGTACAAATTGTGCAATAACAATATTGATTGTTAGTAGGTAAAGATCGATCTCTTACTAAAGATTTTGTAAATATGTCTACAATTGTTTCTTTTGACCTGCAAAACTCTAGACATATCTCTTTGTTATTCACCAATTCTTTGATAAAATGATACATTGTATCAATGTGTTTGGTTTTATTGTCAAACACATTGTTCTTGGATAACATGATGGTTGAATTGTTGTCACAAAATACTTTTTTTGGTTCCTATTGTACTTGCAACAAATCTCTTAACATTCTTCTCATCCAAACTGCTTGACAAGATGCACTTGTAGCTATGACATACTAGGCTTCTGCTATATAAAAGTCACAATGGGATGCTTCCTTGATTCCCATGACGCTATACCTATTCCAAAATCAAATGTGTACCAAGAGGTACTTTTCCTGTCATCTATGTTGCCTCCATAATCACTCTCAATGTAACCCGTGAGTATGAAATCTTCTAAAGTAGAATACCTAATGCAAAAATGTTTTGTTCCATTCACATATCTCATAATTCTCTTTCCTACCTTCCAATGTGATTCTTTTGGAGTTTCCATGAACCTTGAAATCAAGCTCACTCCATACATAATATCATGTCTTGTTGTTGTTATATACATCAGACTTATTACCATTATTTTAAACAGAGTGGGATCCACCTTGGACCCTTTATCTTCATTGCTTAACTTCAACCCTGTTATGACATGTGTTGGGGCTACTTTGAATTTTTTCATGTTGAATATTTTCAAAATTTCATCCGCATAATTAGATTGTGAAATAAATATACTAGCTTTGGAATCGTGAACTTCAATACCCAAAAAACATTTCATAAGCCCCAAATCAATCATTTGAAATTCATCGTTCATGACTCACTTAAATTCTTCTATGAAAAAATTGTTGGATTACTGAGAGGGGGGGTGAATCAGTAATAACGTAATTATAATCTTTTTTCTTCAAATGTTATATCAATGTAGAATTATTATCCAATAATGAGCAATAATAAATAAACAATCACACACATGCACAATACACCAGTGTTTTACGTGGAAACCCAAATCGGGAGAAAACCACATAATTCTTTTTCTTATATGTCTTGAAGAATTACATTCATTGGAAGCACCAACTTCCTTTTTTTTCCAGCTGCAACTGGAAGGAGGTTCCAACCTCCTAGTTTCTCAGGCTACAACCTGAGGGAAGCTCCAACTCCCCAAATATTTGGCTACGACCAGAAGGAGGCTACAACCCCCAATGTCCTCCAGCTACAACCGGAAGGTGGCTACAACCACCTTTCCTTGCCCCGTCCTGCCACCCTGAAGTAGAAGTAGAATGATGGAACCACTGTCACACTATCATTGTTAGATGTATTGCTGTAAACCTGTACCGATAAGTCTGAACCATGCATCAACCTGTACCTCAACCTGTAATCAACCTGTACCATAAATAAGTTCATCAACCATGCACCAACCTGTAATCAACCTGTACCATAAACAAGTGCATCAACCATGCACCAACCTGTAATCAACTTGTACCTTAAACAAGTGCATCAACCATGCACCAACCTCAACAAAAATCCCTCATCAATTTCATCAT
>WSFP011343717.1:0-36692 GCA_009831015.1 Picea engelmannii | reverse complement strand
CACAGGCATTTGGAGACTTCTAATGCAGGTTTTTAACCATTGAAGTTTGAGGAAGCTCCAAGAAGCTTGAAGCCCTCATTGTTTGAGGCCTTGCTCAGATGAGCACATATCCATTTTCTGAGACTGAATAGTCATTCCTGACTATTTATTATGCTCTGAACACATTGGGATAGGTTTCAGATCCATTGGAGGACTTCTATAGGTATTTTTGCTCCATTGAAGCTTAGGGAAGCTTGGAGGTCACATGTAGAAGAGGTCATTGTTGGATGAGCCATTGTCCATTTGCAAAGTTTTAACAGTCATTTTTGGGGTTTCTATGTATTCTGAATCCAATGGTACAGTCTGTAAATCCATTGGAGTTGAGAAGCATCTTGTAAAGAGCATTTGACAAACTAATCCCAAAGAGCCAATTCCATTGAAGGAGGCTCAAGGAGATGTAGCCCAGAGAGGGGTGAACTCCTTTATCATCTTGGTATTGTTGTGATTTTGATGTTTTATTTGCTGCATTTTATATTGTTGTGCATTTGTTTATAACACATATTTAAGCATGTAAAAGAACCTTTCTTCACACATATACATTGACAAGAAGAACCAAGAACTTAACACATAAACCCTCTTGCACATTTTAAACACATGAAGCAAGGTCCTGTTAAGATTTATTTTATGAGGTAGAGGGTGCTTGCATAGCATAACAAGTTAGCCTTCTATTTTCATATCAGTGGAACTTTCAGGCAAGGGTTAGACGAAGGGGACTTGACGAAGTTGTCGCATTCGCATCTACAATTGTAAGTATTGTTGTCATTATTCTCATCAATATGACACGCTTGGCCTGTTTCTTTCTAGTTTGTGTCTGATGCCACATGAACTTATCACTAGTTGATAGATCTGTTTTCAAGCTAATATCAATAGAGTAGGAAGTGGTTGTATCTTGATTTGTCCATAGGATCCAGCGAGGAGCAAAGGATCGAAGCATAACCAGGAGCGTGCAGGGACAAACGTCGATAAAAATGTACCTCTGTCATCCTCCCTTCTCATGTGTTAGTTTAGATAGATTTGAAAGGAATTCAGTGTCCATGATAAGCACTTTTCTGTCTAGGGTTAAGATCAATCTCTAGAGGTGATCTACCTGTCCGCAGGGAGATTTTCCTACAACACACATTTGTTCACACACAGATTTGATGGCTGAGACTTAAACCTACTCAAACTTTTGCTTTGCCTTCATCGGATGGCCTTTGTTCACCTACCCTCTGATCCAACGATATTGAACCTCTCTTGATCCCACAGTGGTGATCACTCCTGAATTCGAAAAGGGATGGCCATGATCCTTTGATCCTTTACAAAGGATCTCTGATGTTCAAGATCCTATGTGGATTCTGCAACACCATCCCTTCTGAGCTTTTCAACTTCAAGGTCAGAACTCAATCTCAACCATGAGATTGTGACCAACATACCCAGCCCATATTGTCCTGGTGTTTCAACCAGAAGCTCTGATACCATTATGTAACATACTTGACCACCCACAGGCTGGGCTACACCACTTAAATACACTACAACACACCCAGCCACCAGTAGGGGGGGCACGTTGCAGTCCCAAGACTCAGTTATCCACATGGGTCTTGAATTCTAAAAATATTTAATCCAAAAGAAAGCATTATATAACCACATGCATTAATAAATATCCATGCCATGGCATAAACACGATAAACAATGTGCCATGCAAAACATATAGTCAAAAGACAGACACATTAAAAATACATATCTTGGAGATAATTAAATACACAACGGAAATAAACATTACACAGAAAACACAGAGAGAACTTATCTTTGCAAGTAAATGTTCACCAACTGGCTGCAGACCAAGGACATTCCTCCCAACCATAGACATTGTTGTTCATTTACTCTCAACAACAGGTCACCCATAAGCCAGGGCTATGAATCCCCAAGGGCGGGTCCTAGGCCAAGTCTAAACACACAGAAGTTGGCTAAGAAGCTCTCAAGTTTCCCAACCTCACAACAATCCTAATTTCTAACTCTCTTCCCCCCTCATCCTGCACAACCCTAAGAAATGAACACCTTTCTTTGCCATGAAGTCCCTGAGGCTATTCCATTTCTCTCTAGGGCTCCAGTGCTACTGGTCAGGAAATGTCCCTACTGGAAACTCCAAGGACTTTCAGTTGTGGACAGTACCATCTGAACTTCCATCAAGTTCATGCACACAGGCATCCATTCCCTCCTGGAATGATCAGTAAATCATTACAGCCACTCAACGATGACTCTCCTCTTCTTACCATTTGTTTCCATTCTCATTCCAAGAGCACACGAACTAGCAGTAGTGAGTGAAGAGGAAGAAGAACAAAGGAACAAGGGGAAGAATATGAACAAGGGTAAGAACGATCCCCTAAATTCATCCCAAGCCACCTCTGCACAGCCATTCATATCCATGCTCAGACCAAGAGCATACAAATGCAGCAAGAGTGGGAGCCTATGAATGCAGCAAGAGTGAGGCTCCCAAAAATTAAGAGTGGAAAAGGTGTAACAATTAATGAATAAGAACAAGTGAACCCCCACCCAAACCAAAGATGGGTTTATATAATTAATTGGAAATCAAGAACCACATGGCCTCCCCCAAGAAGCTCACGTAACCCCTTTTCTCCATAAAATAAAGTATGGGTAAATAAAATAATAATAAAAAGAATTAGCCCCTCAAACCCCCTCTCTCGTGGAATCATAGTCCCCTATCTCTTTTGTCCTTGTTTGTCTTGCAGCCAGCAGTGTATTTTATTAAATTATATGAAGTATTACATTTCCTAGGCACTCTGGCCCCTTTTCAACTTTACCATCTCACCAGCCTAAGTCATATTTACATAATACATTATAGTTCCTAAGGGTTAGAACCCAGATGTTACACCTAGAGCTCCTTGAATGCCGAAAATGCGGCTAGTGGGAGTCAAAACCCACCTACACAAGATGGTGACCGTCTATGCATCAATATGGTTAAATTTGAGGTTAATGTAGTCACTCATTCTTGCGATTACAGTTCTCCACAGACTGTACCTATTCTAGAGTCTAGCCCTCCTTCGTAGATGCCCTTACAGATCAAAAAACTAGAGCCCTTGCCTTGTATTCTGAAAGGAGTACTCAAGCACTCTACCCACAATCCTAATGCTAGAGTCTCCCAGAATTAATCTATTGTTGAAGATCTGGGTCAAACCTGTTGTGCGATGTTGGCTCTAGAGGTACTGCAAACATGTCCTTCACAAAGGAATGCCTTGCTATCTGCATTAGGAGATCTAGATCCTAGTGTCTCTAAAGTTATCAAGTTTGATGTCATAGATGTGAATCCTCAATTGCCTTACCATCTGGCATTCCAAATCCACGTGGGTTACTCAAAGTATACCATCAAACGTATTATTGTTGATGAAGGCGTTGCAACATGTGTGATGTCCCTAGTCTGTTGGATGGCCCTCGGCTCTCCGACCCTTTCTTAATATTTGACCATGTTGAATTCTTTTGACATTCATTTCTTCTGACCTCACGGTATTCTTCCTGCCTTCCTGGCCCAGTTAGGTGGGAAGGTGGTAGAGGTGGATATCAAGGTGGTGGTTGATGTGCCCCTCAACTATAACTTGTTACTAGGATGCAATTGGACTTATGCTATGACTGCAATAATATCATCTATCTTCTGCACTCTTTTCTTTCCTCACAATGGGAAGATCATGATGATCAACGAGTTGTCCTTTGTGTACACTATCCCCAATGCATCTATTGGACTGTCAATCCCCATGATCGATAATTCTCAGCTGAAAAATGAGAATATCAGTGTCGAAATGTATTATTCCCTTATGGATACCTTACTTCATGGCATCGGTTCATCATATATACGCCATGTCCAGTAGGTATGCTTCGTCAAATAGGTTCATTCCTTTACGTACTTTCTATTTTAACAATCCTTGGACCCTACCTTCCTCGACTTCATATTCTGAAGGTCATTAACATACTAGAATGGCCATGCCACTATCGGTAGAATAGATAGTGTATCAAGGTTTTCTTGACTCTTTCACTGATTCAAATCTTGGTACCTCACAGACAGATGAGGAGGATCTTGTTCTAAAGCCTGTGGGCCACTTCATCATCTTGTTCATGTGACCGCTTCGATGAGACTTTACCTTTGGATGAAGCTATCATAGAGGCCATGAATGGTTCTGACAGGCCATGGGATGATATGCATCATCTCTTTTATTTTCTCCCAAAGCTTTCCATAATCGAACAAGATGATTTTAGATCTACCTTGAGCAAGATAGTCGGTCACACTGTAGTTCCACTTGATATGCACGGCATTTATGCTGAAGGAAACATGGTGAGTATCTCTCCTACCATCATGATTGATATCTCTCATATTCCTAGCAAGGTTGAAAATATATTCATTGATGTGGATTGTTCGTCAGAAGAAATTCTTATCTACACCGAGCTTCGAATAATTTTGCGATGTGTTCACTTGGTCATATGAAGAGATGCCAAGAATTGACCCTCGAATTGTAGAACATGAGATTAAAACCTACATGGATGCTAAACCTGTTCGACAATGACTTAGAGTTGTTAATTGTAGGAAGGCCCCTCCTATTAAGGGAGAGGTAGAAAAATTCCTTAATGTTGGCTTTATCTACCCAGTTCTCGTTACCGAATGGGTATCCAATCTTGTTCTTGTGAATAAAAAGCAAGGAACCATCTGTGTATGCATGGATTTTCATGACCTGAATAAATATTGTCCCAAAGACAAATTCTTGACACCCTTCATTGATCAGATTCTCGATGAATTTGCGGGACGAAAAAAAATTTCTTTCATGGAAATATTTTTGGGGTATAACCAAATTCAGATTAAGCCCGAGGACCAACATAAGATGGAATTTATTTTCCCTTGGGGTACATTCGCATATTGGAATATTCCTTTTGGATTTAAGAACGTCAGAGCATCCTTCCAACGAGCTATGACCTTTGCATTTCACGATCTCAAGAATATAGTTGAAGCCTATCTCGACGATATTATTGTTCACTCCTGTAAGAGATTAGATCACCCTAAACACATTCAGCTAGTTTTTGAAATATGTCACCATTATATCATCCATTAGAACCCTCATAAATGCATATTTTGTGTTAGGTCGGGTCGACTTCTATGATTTTTAGTCTCTGGGACTGGGATCATGGTAGATTTGTTAAAGGTAGAGATAATACTTTGATTGCCTCCCCTACACACTATTCATCAACTTCAAGGTTTACAGGGGAAAGTTAACTCTTTACGACGGTTTATAGTGAACTATGCCAATATTACTAAGGGTTTCATGTGTCTCTTAAAGAAGGACACTCCTTTTAACTAGGATGAGCGAGCCTAGGAATCCTTCGATGATTTGAAGAAAGCCTTGGTATCGATGCCTCTATTGAAGTATCTAGACTACGGTAGAGATTAATTACCTTATGTCACCGCGTCTGACGAACAATTGGTATGGTGTTGGTTCAGGAGGATGACGAGCTCTATGAGCACGTCATTTAATATCTTAGTTGAAACTTAGTTGGCCCTAAACTCAAATATTCTCATGTTGAAAAAGTAGTTTTGGCTATCGTTCACGCAGTTCAACGATTACAACACTATATATTGCTTTACAAAACTATTTTGGTTGTCGATGTAAATCCATTTCAATACTTCCTAACGAGGCATATCATAGGGGTAAATTACAATAAATAGATTGTCATTCTACAAGAATTCGATCTTGATTTCACTTTTGTGAAGTCCAAAAAATACTAGTTTTTGCAGAGTTGATATCTAACTTCCCTCAGTTAGATGAGGATGTTATTCATGTTGATTCATTTGTAGATGGAAACATTTTCCTTGTGGCATCGTCAGACCCCTAGTATGGAGATATCTTTTTTTATCTTCAAACTTTGAAATTCCCTCAGCATCTCTCGGGAGATGACAAACAATGTATATGATACCAAGCTAAGAGTTACCTTATAATTGGCGACGCTCTGTATATTCTAGGAGTAGACAATATCATGCATTGTTGTTTGAATCACAAGGAAGTTGAGTCTATTCTAAACGACTACCACATTGGGGCTTGTGGTGGTCATCTATCCGATATTGCGACAACTCAAAAAAGTTTGTGAGTCGGTTATTTTTTATCGTTTTTTTTTAAAGATTGCATTGAAGTGGTTAATAAGTGTCACCCCTGCCATATGTTCACTCAAAAAATGTGCTGACATCCATATCCTCTCCATCCTCTCATTATTGTCGGTCCCTTCATCAAGTGGGTGGTAGATTTTATGGATTGCAACCCAACTTCGGCAGGGAGGCATCAACACATTATCATGGTCGTAGATTACTTTACTAAGTGGGTTGAGGCCATTCCTACCATTAGATCCTATGGTAAGAATGTTTCCTTCTTTGTATTCAATCAAATTATATCCAGGTTTGGAATCCCGAGTGATATTCTCATTGATCATGGAAGTCATTTTCATAATGAAAGGATGAAAGAATTAGCATCAAAATTGGGGTTTAGGCATGGTCATTCTTCCCCTTACTATCCCCAGGAAAATGGACAAGTAGAGGCTATGAACAAGTCTCTCAAGACCATTTTACAGAAAACTCTCAGCCAGAGAAAATATCATCGACATATCATGCTTTATCCATCACTTTAGGAATACCAAACATCGGTTAAGACTTCCATGGGTTTTTCCCCTTTTCAATTAGTGCACGATGTGGAGTCGATCCTACCTATTGAATGTGAAATCCCTTCACTTATATTGGCATTTGCAATCCTACCTGACACTTCTGATCTTGAACAATGCCTCATACACCTAGAGATTCTAAATGAGAAGCGTCGAGATGCCTCTACGGCTATCGTAGAAAATAAAATATGTGTCAAGGTCTAATATGATAATTCTATCTGTCCTCGACAGTATGTTGAGGGTGACTTATTCCTTCTGTATGACCAAGCCAAAGAACCACTGGGGGCGGGCAAGTTCAAACCCCATGTGGCATGATCCCTATATCATGCGACATGTCTTAGAAAAAGGATCCTATGAAATAGAATATTACGAAGGGAACATGATGGATGATCCCATGAATGGGCTCTATTTGAAAAGATATGATGCTTGAGCCCCAAGCTTGGGAGTAACTCTTTGTATACTAATGTATTTTAGTGTATATATATTTTCCCTCTTTTTTATCTTCATCAAATCACAAGAGAGGAAGTGAGAAGAAATCCCATTAGAATCAAAACCAAAAGGAAGCATGGGAAACTAGGGTGAATACAAAGTCCAACAATTGTTGGAATCTATAGTTTCAAGAAAATTATAGATGATTGCTAGCCAATAACAGAAAACACAACTCCTGACACAACTCATTCAAATCCAAGGAGGCTATAGTGGGAATCAGATAGAGGGAAGTCAACAAAGTAGTAGGACCTATAGGGAGAATAAAAACACTCATATTCCAAATATAGAGTGGCTCACCGAAAGGTGGTAGTAAAATACTAAGGCCGTCATTACCGCAATTTCTTAAGGAGCAACAAACAGAAGTTCGATAACAACATGACCAGGATAGTAATTCCCTCAAGGGTTATGAAGAGTACCTAGCCACACCAGAAGGTTTCCAAGAAGAATTTTCTTTCCAAGACTATTCCAATCCTAAATATAGGAATAAAGCAAGGGAATGGAACAAAGCAGTGCAGTACCAACAAAACTATGATCTTATGCATAGGGTGGGAATATTAACTATTCCCTCTTTTGATGGATCAACTAAGAGTTCAAATAGCACTTGGGTGCAGAATATGGACACTTAATACCTCGATCACAACCTAATGATCGAGGCAGAGGAAATCAAGATGTCCACCTTGCATTTGGATGGGGAGGCTCATGAATGGTGGAATCATGGGTTGGTCAACCTTGGACATGCTAACATTACATCATATGTAGAATTCATCCAAAGAGTGATGGAAAGGTTCAAAAGGAGGTATCTTGAACTACCTACATCTTTCTAACATCATTCATAAGACCTCTACATGGTATTTCAACAAGTTATAAATTGTCCAGCCATCCAAGTAGACCTCTAGAAACTAGTGGATAAATTCCTTAAATAATGCGATGACTACTCTGGAAAATATTGTTGGTGCATTTTTCGATCCAAACGGCATGACTATGTACTGGTAGGATCCCCATTATGTAGCAAACATGGTCTTGTATCCGTGTTCTTGTGATATCTTGATCTGGTGGTAGCCTGAGAATCCATCGGTGAATGAGTAAGATTTGTATCCTCCTACATTCTCCAACACTTCATCCATGAAAGGTGTAGGGAATGGGTCATGTAGGTATGCATCGTTCAATCTTCTCAAATAAATGCATATCATTATCCCTAATTTTTTCTCCCGAATGCCATCGGGCTTATCCATTCGGATTCTTCCACTCATTTTGTGATTCTGGCTTCGAGCATCCTGTCAATCTCAGCTTTGACTTTTTTCTTATAAATCGAGTTCAATCTGTATGGTCGATGTCTGATCGGTCTTGCTTCAGCTCTGAGTGGTATCTTCATTTCTCCTAGCTCCCCTAATATACCCTTAATCTCTTTAAATATAGTGGGAAATAGGTCATTGTACTCGCATAATAACTCTATTATGATTTCTACTATCTGCTCATCCCAGTAATATCCAATGTTGTCCATTTTGGGGTTCTCGACTGTCCCAATGTTGGCATTCTTCACCTTCATCGGCGTAGCAATGACTTCTAATTCTATATGTGGACCCTCCACTTCTCTTTCTCCTTCTGCTTCCTCAATCTGAATATCGCGTGGATCGTCTTCCTTTGATGTGTCCTCATGCACATGGTAACATGAAAATAGTTCCTTCACTATTTGTTTGTTCCCCTGTTGTTATTCTATTGTCAGTTCGAATTCTATTTCCTTAATGAATATCCTACCTCTTATATATTTAAGAGTTGCATCTATGTTGGCATTTTCATTCTCAAATGAAAAAGTAACTGTAAATTTTTGTTGCAATATCGTCCAGGTTGCAATTCCTTTATGCAGTTCCTAGTCTATATACCATTTTGTTGGTATGACCTCTATAGTGTGTATAAAATGATGGGTCCATTCCTCTGGGGGTGTCATTTTCCACAGCATTATGCACTTCTCCAAGTGCTCCATTGGTGCCCCTTTTCCATCGTACCTCTGTTGCTTATTGTTTTTATCTTCTGCGTCAAACCTTATGTGCAGTAAACGCTTACATTGGTACCAATCTGTGATTGTCTCTTTGTGTGCACCCCACCATCTTGTAGGTGTGGCCTTCAGTCCTATATCAAGTGCTAAAATTATTTGATTCTCTAAAACTTCATTTTTGTACTATGCCAAGAATACTTCTAGATCGTTTATTCTGTGGAAACTGGGTGGTTCCCTATTTCCATGCCTACCCATCTTACTATGCAGTATATTCATGCACATATTCTCATGGAAACTTCATGTATCCTTTGCTACCAATTCTCTAAACTGGTATCTGAGTCTGTCGCACATGAAGTAATGTTTCGCCAACTAAGTATCCCATCTGCAATTGGGTTCACATAATCCTCATCACGTGAACTTGTTCTATACAACTGGATAATCTCCTCTAAGTCTAAGAAAGTGGGTTCTACAAACCTTTCACCTTGTGATGGGTCTAATGGTGCGATGACCTTGTATTCCCCTGACTCAAATGTCATTTTTCGTGTCTTCAAATTGATTATGGCCTGGTTGTCAAATGCCCAATCCAAGCCAAGCAATGTTGGATATGGTGTTGTGTCGTCCACTATTTCAATCACTTCAAAGTCTGCTTTAGTGTGCACTCCATCCAGGTCTATTGTCACTTTTTTCAGTCTATCAATTGGTAGGACTTTATGTTGGTTTTCTAGTTTCAGTTGAACAGGTGAATATCCTAATGTGGGTTCTATGATGCATTGCCATGTCTTCTTTGGTAATACATTAACGTCATATCCTAGATCTAGTATGATATATCCCATGTTGAAATCTCTGATGTTGGCATTCAGTCTGAACTCCCTACTTGTTCTTCTCCTCGTATGTAGGTGATTGATTGTCTTTTGTTCTAGTTTTCCTTTTGCTTCTATGTTACATCTTTCTAATATGTTTTGCAATATTTTGACAGTTGATGGATCATTTAATACTTTGACACATGATTGCAAAAATCCTTCGATTATAATTACTTGTCCCATGGGTTTCATTTCATTGGTATGATCCAATAATGGAGGCATCTCATACTCTCATGCTTCCTTTCTTTGCAACGTAGTTGAAGTCGACTCAATGTCATCCTTCTGAAAATCTTGTCGGGCTTGCTTAAATATCTCCTTCTCCTTCTACGTGACGAAATTATTTCTTGGTTTGGAATTCTTCTTCACCCACTCCTATTCTACTGGATCTTGTAGGACTACGTCGTTTCCTGTTTTATCTCCTCTGCAGGTAACTATGTTGATGTTTCAACCTTCATCCCTCACTTCCACTAAGATCCATTGAACATTCTGGTTGTTCTGGTTCCTTTTTTCCTAGATTTTTACTAATAATGTCAGTCATTCTTCTGTATCATGGTCCAATGCGTGACAATAAATACACGTTTCTAATGGAACTGGACATTCCCTTCCATAATGTCCCATTTTTTGGCAATTATGACATTCCCTTCCATAATGTCCCATTTTTTGGCAATTATGACATTCCCTTCATCCCTCGCTTCGGTTGAGATCCACTGAACATTCTAGTTGTTTTCGTTCCTTTTTTCCTAGATTTTTACTCATAATGTTGGACATTCTTTCATATCATGGTCTGATGCGCGACAATACATACATGTTTCTTATGGAAGTGGACATTCACTTGCATAATGTCCCAGTTTTTGGCAATTATGACATACCATTGTGATCCGGATTATTTTTGGCACGAAATGGGATCGGAGATATAATAAAGAAATGCACAGAGATATCGTAGATATTCAATAATATAACAAAAATATATCAGAGATGCAACCATAAACATAGATATACAGTAATACATGATTTATATTAATGAAATAAATGTACATAGACTGTAAAATACAGAGTGAAAGACTCGATAGAATGGTGGTAGCTTATCTCTAAGAAGAGATGTGACGGCTACTTGCATTTGCAAGAAGATGATTACAATGAGGCTCTGAAGGCCTTTTTACAACAAACAGGAATGCCAAAAGTCCTAGACATCCAAAAACCTAACCCTAGGAGATGAAGCACCAAAACTCATGTGGGCCCCGTTTGGGTAAGTTAGTACATCAACTTCCCGGGGTCGTAACTTTTGCATACGATCTTCATTTTAGGCGTATGATAGCTCATTGGAAAGGTATCATCGAGGAGATTAATTTTGGGGGCTCAATCATGCCTTTGGCTATCATTGAGAACCTTGATCTCTAAAAACATTCATTTGGGGCCTCAAAATGGCCCTGGAAGTTAAAAACTACTAAAAATAGTAAATTGCCAAATTTGCCAGAAAATTGTTTTGAGCCATTCAGAAAAGGTGGGTGGCCACCGATATCCACCTGAATCAATCCTCTCTCCTTAGGAAGCAATGGTATCCATTGCGTTGAGTTCCCGGGGTGAGGGAAAACCGTTTGTTGACTCTGCATCTTGGTGAGTTGCTTGCCTTGCTGGAGACATTGCACTGCTCAGTTTGTGGAAGTCTGTCACGAACCTGTTGAGGATGAGGTTGTTCAACAAGTCGAGATACATGAGAGGATAGTGTTCATAAGGAATATTTTCACTTTTCTGAAACCTTGTCTACCTACTTCTGTTGGATAGAAGGTGCTTGGGGCGAGGCTGTAGTGGTTGCAGTGTCCTTCTGTTCCCCTTTTGAACAGACTGTGAAGAAGTTGAATTTTGCAGTATGAGATACTACCTTGTGACACATTTTAGGTGGAACAGTAGTTGGAACTACCTCTGGTATTCTGTAGAGATGACCCCCCAAAGTAACAATGACACTATAGGGTTGAGAATCATAAACAGCATGACGTCTCCACATATATGGTTGGCCCAAGAGGACATCACAGACATCCAATGGGGAAACATCACATAATACCTCATCCTTGAAGGGTTGGATGTCGTATGATAATTGACACTGTCAGCTGACATGAAGATCTCATCCTTGGCGAAGCCACCCGATGTTGTATGGTTGCGGGTGTGTTGTTGTCGACAATCCCAATTGTTTGACAACCTCTGCTAAGATGAGGTTCTTCTGGCTTCCACTATCAACAATAAAATGAAGTGGGGTCCCCTTCACCCACATCTGTGAATGAAAAAGGTGCTCCCCCTCTTTTATATCTGTTGGTTCTTCTGGTTGAATTGTTGTGGTCGCGACAATAGCAGTGGGGTCTTCGTCAATGATCTGTCCTTTATCAGTATTTTCAGAATTAGATTCTAAATTAGGGTTCGGCTCCTTGTCTTTGATCTCAGCCACCAATCAATGTTTTGAGTGACATTCATTGATGTTGTGCCAGGGGATTTTGTGGAAATCGCACCATTTTTCGGTGTCCTTCTTTGTCTTCCCATGACCCTTCTTTTCCTGTGTCTTGGACTAGTTTTTGGGAGACTGTTTGTTAGGGCCATCTTTTTCATACTTTGGTTATTGTGTATTTGCAGACCCAAATTCCTGTTTGTTCTGGTGCTTAAATTTCTGCTCAATTTTAACAGCATATCGATAAGCAGCACCGAGTGATGAGATGTCTAGAAAATAAATTTCAGTCTGGATGTATCTGTGTAGAGCCCCATGGTATTTTAGAACCAAATGCCGCTCAAAGTCTTTGATACCCAGCTTGGTGTGCAAGGTATGGAAGGTATTGATGAACTCTGGAACTTCTTGGCCCCTCTCTTGCTGTAGTGTGGTCCATCTCATGTACTGTTCCTCATCATTTCCAACAGGGTAATACTGTTCTTTTACCGCATCCACAAAAAAATCCCAAGTGGGATCGGCCCCATATATTCAAGACTCCTCTGTGGAAATTTGATCCCAGTAATTTTACCACCAATGTTTGACATGAGGGAGAGCTTTAATGAGTGCAAAGTTGATCTTTTCTTTGTCAAAAAAATTGTGAACAGAGAAATAACCTTCTAGCAGAGTTAACCATTTTTCTAGGGCTTCTGCATCTATCTGTCCTTCAAATACAGGAATATCAAAATTGACTTGTACCTTGAAAGGTGAGGTGACTTCAAAGTGGCCACTTGATGAATATCCATCTGATACTATCGGCAGGCATTGAAGGATGTGGGAAAAATTCTCCATCATTTCTTCCCTCTATCACGTGAGAGCTTGCTCAAGCAACAGATTGATAGGATCGTCTGCTCCGTCATTTTTCTTTTCTTCCGCCATTGAGGGTTTCTTGGGTGTGAAAGAGAGATTTTCTTCAAGAGATACAAGCTTGAGACCCAACTTTCTATACTCGGACCTCATCAGGTACATGCACTGGAAAAAAAATCAAGAGCAGCCTGCTCTAACACCACTGATCCGGATTATTTTCGACACGAAATGAGATCGGAGATATAATAAAGAAATGCACAGAGATATCATAGATATTCAGTAATATAACATAATTATATCAGATATGCAACCATAAACATAGATATACAGTAATACACAATTTCTATTAATGAAATAAATGTATAGATACTGTAAAATACAGAGTGAAAGACTTGATAGAATGGTGGCAGCTTATCTATGAGAAGAGATGTGATGGCTCCTTGCATTCACAAGAAGATTATTACAATGAGGATCTAAAGGAATTTTTACAATAAAAAAGAATGCCAAAATTCCTAGACATTCAAAAACCTAACCCTAGGAGATGAAGCGCCAAAACTCATGTGGGCCCGGTTTGGGTAAGTTAGTACATCAACTTCCCGGGGTCGTAACTTTTGCATACAATCTCCGTTTTAGGCGTATGATAGCTCGTTGGAAAGGTATTGTCAAGGAGATTCATTTTGGTGGCTCAATAATGCCTTCAAATATTATTTAGATCCTATATCTCTAAAAACCTTCATTTGGGCCCTCAAAATGGCCCCGGAAGTTAAAAACTGCTAAAAATAGTAAATTGCCAAATTTGCCAGAAATTTGTTTTCAGCCAGTTGAAAAAGGTGGGTGGAAACCGATATTCACCTGCATCAATCCTCCCTCCTTAGGAAGCAATGGTATCCACTGCGTTGAGTTCCCAGGGAAGACGGAAAAGCATTTGTTGACGTTGCATCTTGGTGAGTTGCTTGCCTTGCTAGAGACATTGCACTGCTCAGTTTGTGGAAGTCTGTCACGAACCTGTTGAGGATGAGGTTGTTCAACCAGTCGAGCTACATGAGAGGACTATGTGCAGAAGGAAACTTTGCACTTTTCTACAACCTTTTCGACCTGCTTATGTTGGATAGAAGGTTCTTGGGGCAAGGTTGTAGTGGTTGCAGTGTCCTTTTGTTCCCCTTTTGAACAGACTATGAACAAGCTTAATTTTGCAGTATGAGATACTACCTTGCGACACTTTTTAGGTGGAACAGTAGTTGGAACTGCGTCTGGTTTTCTGTAGAGATGACCCCCAAAGGTAACAATGACACTATGGGGTCGAGATTCATAAACAGCATGGCATCTCCATATATATGGTTATCCCAAGAGGACATCACAGACATCCAATGCGGCAACCTCACATAATACCTCATCCTTGAAGGGTTGGATGTCGTATGATAATCGAAACTGTTGGATGACACGGAGATCTCATCCTCGGCGAAGCCACCCGATGTTGTACAGCTATAGGTGTGGTGTTGTTGACAAACCCAACTATTTGATGACCTCTGCTGAGATGAGGTTCTTATGGCTTCCTCTATCAACAATAAAATGCAGTGGGGTCCCCTTCACCCACATTTGTGAATGAAAAAGGTGCTCCCCCTCTTTTGGATCTATTGGTTCTTCTACTTGAATTGTTGCAGTCACAACAATAGCAATGGGGTCTGTGTCAATGATCTATCCTTTACCAATATTTTCATAATCAGATTTTGAAGCAGGGTTTGGCTCCTTGTCTTTGATCTCAGCCAGCAATGACTGTTCTGAGCAAAATTCATTGGTGTTGTGCGAGGGGCTTTTGTAGAAATCGCACCATTTTTCATTGTCCTACTTTGTCTTCTCGTGACCCTTCTTTTCCTGTGTCTTGGACTGGTTTTCGAGAGACTGTTTGTTAGGGCCTTCTTTTTCATACTTTAGTTGTTGCAGATTTGCAGACCCAAACTCCCGTTTGTTCTGGTGCTTAAATTTCTGCTCAATTTTAAAATCATATCGATAAGCAGCACTGAGTGATGAGATGTCCAAAAAATCCATTTCAATCTAGATGTATCTATGTAGAGCCCCACAATATTTAAGAACCAAATGTCGCTCGAAGTCTTTGATACCCAGCTTGGTACACAAGGTATGGAAAGTATTGGAAAAATCTGGAACTTCTTGGCCCCTCTCTTGCCACAGTGTGGTCCATCTCATGTACTGGTACTCATAGTTGCCAACATGGTAATACTGTTCTATTACCGCATCCACAAAAAAATCCCAAGTGGGATCGGCCCCATATATTCCAGACTCCTCTGTGGAACTTTTCTCCTAGTAAGTTTCCCACCAATGTTTGACATGAGGGAGAGATTTAAAGAGTGCGAAGGTGATCTTTTCTTTGTCGGAAAAATTGTGAACAGATAAATAACCTTCTAGCAAAGTTAACCATTTTTCTAGGGCTTCTGCATCTATCTATCCTTCAAATACAAGAATATCAAAATTAACTTGTAACTTGAAAGGTGAGGTGCCTCCAAAGTGGCCACTTGATGAATATGTGCCTGATGCTATCGGCAGGCATTGGAGGATGTGGGGAAAACTCTCCATCATTTCATCCCTCTGTCGCGTGAGAGATTGCTCAAGCAACAGATTGATAGGATCGTTTGCTCCGTCATTTTTCTTTTGTTCTTCCATTGAGGGTTTCTTGGGTGTGCAAGAGTGATTGTCTTCAAGAGAGACAAGCTCAAGACCCAAATTTCGATAGTCGGACCTCATTGGGGACATGCACTGAAAAAACGATCAAGAGCATCCTGCTCTGACACCACTGATCCGGATTATTTTCGACACGAAATGAGATCAGAGATATAATAAAGAAATGCACAGAGATATCATAGATATTCAATAATATAACATAAATATATCAGATATGAAACCATAAACATAGATATACATTAATACATGATTTCTATTAATGAAATAAATGTACAGAGACTGTAAAATACAGAGTGAAAGACTCGATAGAAAGGTGGCAACTTATCTCTGAGAAGAGATGTGACGGCTACTCACATTCACAAGAAGATGATTACAAGGAGGATATGAAAGCCTTTTTACAATAAAAAGGAATGCCAAAAGTCCCAGGCATCCAAAAACCTAACCCTAGGAGATGAAGTGACAAAAGTCATGTGGGCCCCGTTTGGGTAAGTTAGTACATCAACTTCCTGGGGTCGTAACTTTTGTATACGATCTTTGTTTTAGGCGTATGATTGCTCATTGGAAAGGTATCATTGATAAGATTCATTTTATGGGCTCAATCATTCCTTTGGCTATCTTTGAGAACCTCTATATCTAAAAACCTTCAATTGGGCCCTCAAAATGGCCCCGAAAGTTAAAAACTGCTAAAAATAGTAAATTGTCAAATTTGCCAGAAAACTATTTTGAGCCAGTCAGAAAAGGTGGGTGGCCACCGATATCCACCTGGATCAATCCTCCCTCCTTAGGAAGAAATGTTCTCCATTTCGTTGAGTTCTCAGGGGAGGGGGAAAAGCGTTTGCTGACTCTGCATCTTGGTGAGATGCTTGCCTTGCTGGAGACATTGCGCTGCTCAGTTTGTGGAAGTATGTCACGAATCTGTTGAGGATGAGGCTATTCAACAAGTTGATCTACATGAGAGGACAGTGTGCAGAAGGAATCTTTTCACTTTTATGCAACCTTGTCGACCTGCTTTTGTTGTATAGAATGTGCTTGGGGCGAAGCTGTAGTGGTTGCAGTGTCCTTCTGTTCCCCTTTTGAACAGACTATGAAGAAGCTGAATTTTGCAATATGAGATACTACCTTGTGACACTTTTTAGGTGTATTAGTAGTTAGAAATACCTCTGGTATTTTGTAGAGATGACCCCCCAAAGTAACAATGACACTACGGGGTTGAGACTCATAAACAGCATGGCGTCTCCACATATATGGTTGGCCCAAGAGGACATCACAGACATCTAATGGGGCAACATCACATAATACCTCATCCTTGAAGGGTTGGATGTCATATGATAATCGACACTATTGGTTGACACAGAGATCTCGTCCTTGGAGAAGCCACCTGATGTTGTATGGTTGCGGGTGTGGTGTTGTCGCAAGTCCCAACTGTTTGACAACCTCTGCTGAGATGAGGTTCTTCTGGCTTTCGCTTTTAATAATAAAATGCAGTGGAGTCCCCTTCACCCACATCTATGAATGAAAAAGGTGCTCCCCCTCTTCCGGATCTGTTGGTTCTTCTGGTTGAATTGTTGCGATCATGAAAATAGCAGTGGGGTCTGCATCAATGATCTGTTGTTTACCAGTATTTTCAGAATCAGATTTTGAATTAGGGTTCAGCTCCTTGTCTATGATCTCGGCCACCAATGACTATTTTGAGTGAAATTCATCGGTGTTGTGCCAGGGGATTTTTTGGAAATCACACCATTTTTCAGTGTCCTTCTTTGTCTTCCCGTGACCCTTCTTTTCCTGTGTCTTGGACTGGTTTTCGGAAGATTATTTGTTAGGTCCGTCTTTGTCATACTTTGGTTGTTGCAGATTTGCAGACCCAAACTCCCGCTTGTTATAGTGCTTAAATTTCTACTCAATTTTAACAACATATCGATAAGCAGCACCGAGTGATGAGATGTCCAGAAAATCCATTTTAGTCTGGATGTATCTATGTAGAGCCCCACGGTATTTCACAACTAAATGTCACTCAGAGTCTTTGATACCCAGCTTGGTGCACAAGGTATGGAAGGTATTGGTGAACTCTTGAACTACTTGGCCCCTCTCTTGCCGCAATGTGGTCCATCTCATGTACTGGTCCTCATAGTTGCCAACAGGGTAATACTGTTCCTTTACTGCATCCACAAAAAACTTCCAAGTGGGATCGTCCCCATATATTCCAGACTCCTCTGTGGAAATTTTCTCCAATTAAGTTTCCCACCAATGTTTGACATGAGGGAGATATTTAATGAGTGTGAAGGTGATCTTTTCTTTGTCGGAAAAATTGTGAACAGAGAAATAACCTTCTAGCAGAGTTAACCATTTTTCTAGGGATTTTGCATCTATCTGTTCTTCAAATACAGGAATATCAAAATTAACTTGTACCTTGAAAGGAAAGGTGCCTCCAAAGTGGCCACTTGATGAATATGTGCTAATGCTATAGGTAGGCGTTGAAGGATGTGGGAAAAATTATCCATCATTTCGTCCCTCTGTCGCGTGAGAGCTTGCTCAAGAAACAAATTGATAGGATCATTTGCTCCGTCGTTTTTATTTTCTTCCGACATTGAGGGTTTCTTGGGTGTGAAAGAGTGATTGTATTCAAGAGAGAAAATATCGAGACCCAACTTACTATACTCATACCTCGTTGGGGACATGCACTAAAAAAACGATCAAGAGCAGCATGCTCTGACACCACTGATCCGGATTATTTTCGGCACAAAATGAGATCGGAGATATAATAAAGAAATGCACAGAGATATTGTAGATATTTAATAATATAACAGAAATATATCAGAGATGCAATCATAAACACATATATACAGTAATACATGATTTCTACTAATGAAATAAATGTACAGACACTGTAAAATACAGAGTGAAAGACTCGATAGAATGGTGGCAGCTTATCTCTAAGAAGAGATGTGACGGCTACTCGCATTCGCAAGAAGATGATTACAAGGAGGATCTGAAGGCATTTTTACAATAAAAAGGAATGCCAAAATTCCTAGACATCCAAAAATCTAACCCTAGGAGATAAAGCGCCAAAATTCATGTGGGCCCCGTTTGGGTAAGTTAGTACATCAACTTCCCGGGGTCGTAACTTTTGCATACGATCTCTGTTTTAGGCGTATGATAGCTCGTTGGAAAGGTATCATCAAGGAGATTAATTTTTGGGGCTCAATCATTCCTTTGGATATCACTGAAAACATCTATCTCTAAAAACCTTTGTTTGGGCCCTCAAAATGGCCCCGGAAGTTAAAAACTGCTAAAAATAATAAATTGTCAAATTTGCCAGAAAACTATTTTAAGCCAGTCGAAAAAGGTGGGTATCCACCGATATCCACCTGGATCAATCCTCCCTCCTTAGGAAGAAATGGTCTGCATTGTGTTGAGTTCCTGGGGGAGAGGGAAAAGCGTTTACTGACTCTGCATCTTGATGAGTTGCTTCCCTTGCTGGAGACATTGTGTTGCTCAGTTTTTGGAAGTCTGTCACGAACCTGTTGAGGATGAGGTTGTTCAACAAGTCGAGCTACCTGAGAGGACAGTGTGTAGAACGAATCTTTTCACTTTTCTGCAACCTTTTCGACCTGCTTCTGTTGGATAGAAGGTGCTTGGGGCGAGGCTGTAGTGGTTGCAGTGTCCTTCTATTCCCCTTTTGAACAGACTGTGAAGAAGCTGAATTTTGCAATATGAGATACTACCTTGTGACACCTTTTAGGTGGAACAGTAGTTGGAACTACCTCTGGTATTCTATAGATATGACCCCCCAAAGAAACAATGACACTATGGGGTCAAGACTCATAAACAGCATGGCGTCTCCACATATATGGTTGGCCCAAGAGGACATCACAGACATCCAATGGGGCAACATCACATAATAACTCATCCTTGAAGGGTTGGATGCCATATGAAAATCGACACTATTGGCTGACACAGAGATCTTGTCCTTGGTAAATCCACCTAATGTTGTATGGCTACAGGTGTGGTGTTGTCGACAATCCCAACTGTCTGTCAACCTCTGTTGAGATGAGGTTTTTCTGGCTTCCGCTATCAACAATAAAGTGCATCGGGGTTCCCTTCACCCACATCTGTGAATGAAAAATGTGCTCCCCCTCTTTCAGATCTATTGGTTCTTCTAGTTGAATTGTTGCAGTTGCTACAATAGCAGTGGGGTCTACGTCAATGATCTGTCCTTTACCAGTATTTTCATAATCAGATTCTGAATCAGGGTTCGGCTCCTTGTCTTTGATCTCGGCCACCAATGACTATTTTGAGCAACATTCATCAGTGTTGTGCCAGGGGATTTTGTGGAAATCCAACCATTTTTCAGTGTCCTTCTTTGTCTTCCCATGACCCTTCTTTTCCTGTGTCTTGGAATGGTTTTTGGGAGACTGTTTTTTAGGGTCATATTTGTCATACTTTGGTTGTTGTGGATTTGTAGACCCAAACTCCCATTTGTTCTGGTGATTAAATTTCTGCTCAATTTTATCATATCGATAAGCAGCACCGAGTGATGAGATGTCCAGAAAATCCATTTTAGTCTGGATGTCTCTGTGTAGATCCCCACAGTATTTCAGAACCAAATGTCACTCAGAGTCTTTGATACCCAGCTTGGTGCGCAAGGTATGGAAGGTATTGGTGAAATTTGGAACTGCTTGGCCCCTCTCTTGCTGCAGTGTGGTCCATCTCATGTACTGGTCCTCATAGTTGCCAACAGGGTAATACTGTTCTTTTACCACATCCACAAAAAAAATCCCAAGTGGGATCGGCCACATATATTCCAGACTCCTCTGTGGAAATTTTCTCCCAGTAATTTTCCCACCAAAGTTTGACATGAGGGGGATATTTAAGGAGTGTGAAGGTGATCTTTTCTTTGTCGGAAAAATTGTGAACAGAGAAATAACCTTCTAGCAGAGTTAACCATTTTTCTAGGGCTTATGCATCTATTTGTCCTTCAAATACAGGAATATCAAAATTAACTTGTACCTTGAAAGGAGAGGTTCCTCCAAAGTGGCCACTTGATGAATATGTGCTTGATGCTATCAGCAGGCATTGAAGGAAGTGGGAAAAATTCTCCATCATTTCGTCCCTCTATCGCGTGAGTGCTTGCTCAAGCAACAGATTGATAGGATCGTCTACTCCGTCGTTTTTATTTTCTTCCACCATTGAGGGTTTCTTGGGTTTGAAAGAGAGATTTTCTTTAAGAGAGATAAGCTCGAGACCCAACTTTCTATAGTTGGACCTCGTCAGGGACATGCACTGAAAAAACGATCAAGAGCAGCCTGCTCTAACACCACTAATCTGGATTATTTTTGGCACGAAATGAGATCAGAGATATAATAAATAAATTCACAAAGATATCGTAGATATTCAATAATATAACAAAAATATATCAGAGATGCAACCATAAACACAGATATACAGTAATACATGATTTCTATTAATGAAATAAATGTTCAGAGACTATAAAATACAAAGTGAAAGACTCGATAGAATGGTGGCAGCTTATCTCTGAGAAGAGATGTGACGACTACTCGCGGTTGCAAGAAGATGATTACAATGAGGCTCTGAAGGCCTTTTTACAATAAACAGGAATGCCAAAATTCCTAGACATCCAAAAACCTAACCCTAGGAGATGAAGCGCCAAAACTCATGTGGGCCTCGTTTGGGAAAGTTAGTACATCAACTTCTCGGGGTCATAACTTTTGCATACGATCTCCGTTTTAGGTGTATGATAGCTCGTTGGAAAGGTATCGTCGAAGAGATTCATTTGGGGGGCTCAATAATGCATTTATTTATCATTTAGAACCTAGATATTTAAAAACCTTCATTTGAGCCTTCAAAATGGCCCCGAAAGTTAAAAACAGCTAAAAATAGTAAATTGTCAAATTTGTCAGAAAACTATTTTGAGCCAGTCGAAAAAGGTGGGTGGCCACCGATATCCACCTAGATCAATCCTCCCTCCTTACGAAGAAATGGTCTTCATTGCGTTGAGTTATTAGGGGAGAGGGAAAAGTGTTTGTTGACTGTGCATCTTAGTGAGTTGCTTGCCTTGCTGGAGACATTGCGCTGCTTAGTTTGTAGAAGTCTATCACAAACCTGTTGAGGATGAGGCTATTCAAAAAGTCGAGCTACATGAGAGGACAGTGTGTAGAAGGAATCTTTTCACTTTTCTGCAACCTTGTCGACCTACTTCTGTTGGATAGAAGGTGCTTGGGGTGAGGCTGTAGTGGTTGCAGTGTCCTTCTGTTCCCCTTTTAAACAAATTGTGAAGAAGCTGAATTTTGCAGTATGAGATACTACCTTGTGACACTTTTTAGGTGGAACAGTAGTTGGAACTACCTCTGGTATTCTGTAGAGATGACCCCCCAAAGTAACAATGACACTACAGGGTTGAGACTCATAAACAACATGGTGTCTCCACATATGTGGTTGTCCTAATTGGAATTCACAGACATCCAATGGGGCAACATCACATAATACCTCATCCTTGAAGGGTTGGATTTCGTATGATAATCGAGACTGTTGGCTGACATGGAGATATCATCCTTGGTGAAGCCACCTGATTTTGTATGGTTGCAAGTGTGGTGTTGTCGACAATCCCAACTGTTTGATGACCTCTGCTAAGATGAGGTTCTTCTGGCTTCCACTGTCAACAATAAAATGCAGTGTGGTCCCCTTCACCCACATCTCTCAATGAAAAAGGTGCTCCCCCTCTTCCAGATCTGTTGGTTCTTATGGTTGAATTGTTGCGGTCACGACAATAGCAGTGGGGTATGCGTCAATGATCTGTCCTTTACCAGTATTTTCATAATCATATTCGGAATCAGGGTTCGGCTCCTTGTCTTTGATCTCGGCCACCAATGATTATTTTGAGCTACATTCATCGGTGTAATGATATGTCCTTTACCAGTATTTTTAGAATCAGATTCTAAATCAGGGTTCATCTCCTTGTCTTTGATCTCAACCACCAATGATTTTTTTAAGAGACATTCATCGGTGTTGTGGCAAGGGATTTTGTGCAAATCACACCATTTTTCAGTGTCCTTCCTTATCTTCCCATGACCCTTCTTTTCCTGTGTCTTGGACTGGTTTTTGAGAGACTATTTGTTAGGGTCGTCTTTCTCATACTTTGGTTGTTGCGGATTTTCATACCCGAACTCCCATTTGTTCTGTTGCTTAAATTTCTACTCAATTTTAACACCATATCGATAAGTAGCACTGAGTGATGAGATATCTATAAAATCCATTTCAGTCTGGATGTATCTGTGTAGAGCCCCACGATAGTTTAGAACCAAATGTCACTCAGAGTCTTTGATACCCATCTTGTTGTGCAAGGTATGGAAGGTATTGTTGAACTCCGGAACTACTTGGCCCCTCTCTTGTTGTAGTGTATTCCATCTCATGTACTGGTCCTCATAGTTGCTAACAAGGTAATATTGTTCTTTTACCGCATCCACAAAAAAATCCCAAGTGGGATCGACCCCATATATTCCAAACTCCTCTGTGGAACTTTGCTCCCAGTAAGTTTCCCACCAATGTTTGAACATGAGGGAGAGATTTAAGGACTATGAAGGTGATCTTTTCTTTGTCGAAAAAATTGTGAACAGAGAAATAACCTTCTAGCAGAGTTAATCATTTGTCTAGGGCTTCTACATCTATCTGTCCTTCAAATACAGGAATATCAAAATTAACTTGTACCTTGAAAGGCGAGGTGCCTCCAAAGTGGTCACTTGATGAAGATGTGCCTAATGCTATCAACAGGTGTTGAAGGATGTGGAAAAAATTCTCCATCATTTTTTTCCTTTGTCGCATGAGAGCTTGCTCAAGCAACAGAGTGATAGGATCGTCTACTCCATCGTTTTTCTTTTCTTCTGCCATTGAGGGTTTCTTGGGTGTGCAAGAGAAATTGTCTTCAAGAGAAACAAACTTGAGACCCAATTTGCTATACTCAGACCTCGTCGTGGACATGCACTAAAAAAATGATAAAGAGCAGCCTGCTTTGACACCACTGATCCGGATTATTTTCGGCACAAAATGAGATCGAGGATATAATAAATAAATGCACAGAGATATCGTAGATATTCAATAATATAATAGAAATATATCATAGATGCATCCATAAACATAGATATACAGTAATACATGATTTTTATTAATGAAATAAATGTATAGAGACTGTAAAATACAGAGTGAAAGACTCGATAGAATGGTGGTAGCTTATCTCTGAGAAGAGATGTGACGGCTACTCGCATTCACAAGAAGATGATTATAATGAGTCTTTGAAGGCATTTTTACAATAAACAAGAATGAAAAAATTCATAGACATCCAAAAACCTAACCCTAGGTGATGAAGCGCCAAAAGTCATGTGGGCCCCGTTTAGGTAAGTTAGTACATCAACTTCCCAGGTTCGTAACTTTTGCATACGATTTTCGTTTTAGGCGTATGATAGCTCGTTGGAAAGGTATCGTCGAGGAGATTCATTTTAGTGGATCAATAATTCCTTTGGCTATCATTGAGAACCTATATCTCTAAAAACCTTCATTTGGGCCCTCAAAATGGCCCAGGAAGTTAAAAACTACTAAAAATAGTAAATTGCCAAATTTGCCAGAAAATTGTTTTGAGCCAGTCGAAAAAGGTAGGTGGCCACCGATATACACCTGTATCACATTGGTCCTCTACCTCATCCAAAACCTCCTCTTTCTCATCATCCACCTCTGTAGCCTGCTTGATCTCCTCTCGACGCGTTATAATGAGGAGCTTGATTATATTGTGCGGTATTGTACTGAGGTTATGATGTGTTGTAATGTGGCTGCGCGGTATTATATAGTTGTTGCAAAGTATTATACTATTGTTGTGTAGTGTTGTATGGGGTTGGGACTTGGTTAAATTGTGGTGCAGCTTGACCAGCCATCATTTTGTCCTACACTCTATATGCATCTAATGTCCTCTCCCATATCAAATCCATAGTCCTATAATCTTTGTCATTGTGGCCCACTGACTTGCAAAAGTTGCAATATGAACTCTTTCGAACTGTCTGGTATTTCTGCATCATTGGGCAGTGTTATGGATCGTGGCCCAATTTCTTACAGATTTTGCACCATAGTCCTCCTGTTGGTAACGGATTTGTCATTCCTACTGCCATATACTATGATAATGTTGGAAATTCGTTCTTGTGGTGCCTTTATGTCCTGCTGATACTAGTTTTCTTCCAGTTGTATGGTTGTCTGTAGAACCTTTGCCTACATCTAAAACTTTTTTTCTTGTAATGGATATTTTAAGTGTGGTAGTAGTCAATTGACAAACAGGTGCCTATGTTGCATATTGGTCATGAGATATTTCAATTTTCCCTTCAACTTCTTGAATATCTAGTCAATTTCCCATACGGATTCTCCCAGTTTTTGTCTAATTTTGATCATCTCATTCATGTACTAATCTTCTGAACTTCGATTTTGAAACTCATTTATCAGCAATTTCTTGATATATGCAATTGTTCTGGTTTTCCCTAGTGGATTGTTTGTATATAAACACATATACCAATCCAATGTGTGATCCCTTAATGTAATCACTAGTTGTGCCAGTTTAGTATCTTCGTTTGTGATCTATTTTTCTTCCCAAATATTCTCGCAGATGAACAAATGTTTCTTCAGGTCCTTCGATGCTTCTCCTTTAAATTATGGTAACCTTATGGTGGGATCACGTCCTGCCATTCTGAACGTTGAACTACTACCTCCGCACGGTGTAAATACTTGACTAGTGCTTCCTGAACTTGCTCCTCATGTTTTTGTTCCTTGTGTAGATGTACTTCATGCTATCTTTCTTCTCCCGAAATCCAGTTGTCTAAACAGTGGTGTTCTCTTTGGTGTATTATTCACACATGGGTTTATGGGTTCCACACTTACATTAATATGGATAGGATTGTTGCCTTCTCTTCCCATTCTTGGACCTCTCGTCTTCCTCTCATATGTTGCATGCAGGATTTCCTCAATCTGCTCCATAGCCCAGATATCCTCTACATCTTCCTCGTCACTCACCAAGACTTCCCTCACGGCTATGGTTGTCTTCTTGGTATTCACCTTGTATTGGTAGGGTACTATGTTACATGTATTTCCAGCTATCACCATGATCCTCTTGATCTGGTCGTTATCCATCATTATTGGGTCCAAGGGTTCCTCCTTCTTTCCCTTATCCTTTCCTCCTTCCATTTCTCTTTTTTCTATCAATGATACCCCCCTTCCCCCATGCATGCAAGGAAGTTTAATTGTGTGAACCCATTGTCATTACACCTTTGTTATATAGTAGTATCTTGATAAAAGTATGCAGTGATCTAATGTACCTTCCTTGAGGTCCGCATAGAAATTCTTGCTCAGTTGCACTATACGACTTCGTTGTATCTACTATAAACTTTCTTATAAATCCTACCACAATACTGTCGAGCCAAAAATCTACTGTGCGGGTGAATTTGTTGTTCACCTACTGTAACTGCTCAATCTGTACTGGGGTCCACTCTAACTATCAGATTTGGTTTGTTGTGTGGTTATCCTTCAACCTTAGTATCCATTCCTGCAATAAGTGTGGAAAATCATAGAAAAAGACTTTATGCAAATAAGTAAACATGTATTTCTCAAGATATTTGTGGGGTATTATTCTAGGGTTTTTGTTATCTTTCTGTGAAAACTCCAATTCTTTTGTCCTTAGCTAGCTTTTGATCTCTTCTTTTGTGGGATTCCATGGTCTCAACATCCCATTATAGTGGCTCATTTCTTTCTTCTCCGCCTTTTGTGTATCTCCTAACAGTTATTCAACATGTCTCATCTACTCAATCCTCTATTGTTCCTAACAATGGAAACAGAACCATTTGTTGGTTAACTCGGATATATATATTGTCTTAGTTCGTATTGAGTGACCCGGGGTTCATGTCTATTCGAGCTTCCAACAAATCCTCTAAAACTATTAGCCCTCCTGGTAAACCAAAAGGCAACGTAGCACACAGGGTGAACTGTGTCGTCTCACCCGAGATAGTCTTAATGGGTGGCTACAATACTCATGTATTTGTAGCCTAGGATTGAGTGAGGGATCTGAGAACTGTGATATGGAACGTTCTATTATAACTTATTAACACAACACACCATTATTATGATTACGTAGGAATATATCATCTCATTTATCTAGCATATTGATATCTACTGAAGACAATAAAGAAATGCATGCATTCAATCAAATAAAACAGGTGTTACCATGGTTCACCCCCCTCCTGGGCTATGTCCACAAATATCTGGCTCTTAGCTCTTTTATTATAGTCGTTCTGAAACTCCAACGTTGCGTTCTTACACTCTTCACGATCAGGTTATGATCTATTATGAGGTGGACTAGATCGCACCATGTTCCTCAACCTACGTTCTAACCCTCAAGATCTACCCTCCTCAATCCTCTCTAGCTCAACAGCTTACAAAATTATGTCATACGGAAAAATATTGCATAGCATTTTCTTCTTTGTATTCGTCTCTCTATATCTCTATCAACTCACTCTGCTATCTCTCTCTATGAGACCCAGGTATCTATATTTATACCTTTCTGGCTCATCAGCCATTACAATACATTGAAAAAACCCTAACCCTAACATTGTTAAGTATTCCATGAATGCACTCATGTTTCTCTTCCTTCCAGCTTTTGCTTCCCTCATGCATGCCTTCTTTCCCAAAATCACCTTTATTTCCAGTTTGGCCTGCTTCCAACAGCCCTACACAACCTAAATAAATGAACCCCTTTTCTCTGCCATGCAATCCCTTAGGCGGTTCCACTTCTCTCCAGGGATCCAGGGCACTCAACCAAGAAGTTTTAGAGTTTATGCTTCCAGAACCCCAGTTGTAGCAAGTCCATTGGACTTTATTCCTTCCATGCCTTTGTCATTTAGTGTTGATGGGTTCATTTAGTAATTACTTCTATTACTTCTATTAATCCAACTATGCAACAAGAGTGAGGCTCCCAAAAATGAAGAGTGGAAAAGGTGTAACAATGAATGAATAAGAACAAGTGAACCACATGGCCTCCCCCAAGAATCTCATGTAACCCCTTTTCTCCATAAAATCAATTATGGGTAAATAAAATAATAATAAAAAGAATTATCCCCTCAAGCCCCCTCTCTCGTGGAATTGTATCCCCTTATCTCTTTTTTTCTTGTTCATCTTGCAGCCAGCGTTGTATTTTATTAAAGTATATGAAGTATTAAATTTCCTAAACACTCTGGCCCCTTTTCAACTTTACGATCTCACCAGCCTAAGTCATATTTACATAATACATTATAGTTCATAAGGGTTATAACCGGGATGTTACACCTTGAGCTCCTTGAATTCCGGAAATGTGGCTAGTGGGATTCAAAACCCACCTACGCAAGACGATGACCATCTATTCATCAATATGGTTAAATTTGAGGTTACTGTAGCCACTCGGTCTTGTGATTATAGTTCTCCAAAGATTGTACCTGGTCTAGAGTCTCCCCCTCCTCTAGAGACACCCTTACAGATCGGAAAACCAGAGCCCCTGCCTCGTATTCTGAAATGAGTACTCAAGCACTCTACCCACAATCTTAATGCTATAGCTGCCCAGAATTAATCTATTATTGAAGATATGGGTCAAACCTATTGTGTGATGTCGACTCTAGAGGTACTCCAAATGTTTCCTTCACAGAGAAATGCCTTGAAACTTAGTCGGCCCTGAACTCAAATATTCTCATGTTGAAAAACTAGTTTTGGCTATCGTTGGCGTAGTTCAACGATTACGACACTATATATTGCTTTGAAAAACTATTTTGGTTGTCAATGTCAATCCATTTCAATACATCCTTATGAGGCGGATCCTAGGGGGGAATTACAATAAATGGATTGTCATTCTACAAGAATCCGATCTCGATTTCGCTTTTGTGAAGTCCAAAAAATCACTAGTTTTTGCAGAGTTAATATTTGACTTTCCTCGTTTAGATGAGGATGTTATTCATGTTGATTCATTTGTGGATGAACACATTTTCCTTGTCTCATCACCAGACCCCTGGTACAGAGATATTATTTTTTATCTTCAAAATTTGAAATTCCCTCAGCATCTCTCGCGAGATGACCAACGACGTATATGATACCAAGCTAAGAATTAACTTATCATCGATGACACTTTGTATCGTCAAGGAGTAGACAATATCTTACATCATTGTTTGACTCACGAAGAAGTTGAGTCTATTCTAAACGACTGCCACATTGGGGCTCGTGGTGGTCATCTATCTGAGCTTGCGACAACCCATAAAATTTTCTGAGCCGGTCATTTCTGGTCATCTATTCTTAAATATTACATCGAAGAGGTTAAGAAGTGTCACCCCTACTAGGTGTTCACTTGGAAAATGCACTCGCATCCATCTCCTCTCCATCCACTCGTTATCATCGGTCCCTTCACCAAGTGGGGGGTGGATTTTATGGATTGCAACCCAATTTCAACAGGGGGGCATCAGCACATTATCGTGGTCATAGACTACTTTACTAAATAGGTTGAAGCCATGCCTATAGTTAGATCCTATGGTAAGATTTTTTCCTTCTTCATATTCAATCAAATTATATCCAGGTTCAGAATCTCGAGTGAGATTCTCATTGATCATGGCAGTCACTTTCAGAATGAAATGATGAAAGAAATAGGATCAAAAATGGGGTTTAGGAATGGTCATTATTCCCCTTACTATCCCCAGGAAAATGGACAAGTAGAGACCATGAACAAGTCTCTCAAGACCATTTTATAGAAAACTGTCAGCCAGAGCAAATATCACCAGCATATCATGCTTTATCCAACACTTTGGGCATACCAAAAATCAGTTAAGAATTCCATCGTTTTTTTCCTTTTTCAATTAGTGCACAGTGTGGAGTCGATCCTACTTATTGAATGTAAAATCCCTTATATTATATTGGTAGTTTCACTCCTACCTAACACTTCTGATCTTGAACAACACCTCGTACACCTAGAGAGTCTATATGAGCAGCATCGAGATGCCTCTATGGCTATCGAAGCGAATAAAATATGTGTCAAGGTCTAATATGATAAGTCTATATGTACTAGGAAGTACGTTGAGGGTGACTTCATCCTTCTGTATGACCAATCCAAAGAACCACTGGGGGTAGGCAAGTTCAAACCCATGTGGCACGGTCCCTTTATCATGCGACATGTATTAGAAAAAGGAGCCTATGAATTAGAAGATTACTAAGGGAACATGATGGATGAGCCCATGAATGGGCTCTATTTGAAAAGATATTACGCTTGAGCCCCAAGCTTGGGCATAACTCTTTGTATACTAATGTATTTTAGTGTATATATATTTTCCCTCCTTTTTATCTTCAGCAAATCACCAGAGAGGAAGTGAGAAGAAATCCCATTAGAATTAGAACCAAAAGGAAGCATGGGAAACCAGGGTGAAGACAAATTCCAACAATTCTTGGAATCTATAGTTGCAGGACAATTACAGATGATTGCTAGCCAATAACAGAAAACAAAACTCCTGACACAACTCATTAAAATCGAAGGAGGATACAATGGGAATCAGATAGAGGGAAGTCAAAAAAGTAGTAGGACCTATAGGGAGAATAAAAACACGCATATTCCAAATACAGAGTGTCTCACCGAAAGGTGGCAGTAAAATAACAAGGCCATCATTACCACAGTTTCTTAAGGAGTAAGAAACAGTAGTTCGAGAACAACATGACTAGGATAGTGATTCCCTCAAGGGTTATGAAGAGTACCTAACCACACCAGAAGGTTTCCAAGAATAATTTTATTTCCAAGACTGTTAAAATGCTAAATATAGGAACAAAGCAAGGGAATGGAACAAAGTAGTGTAGTACTAACAAAACTATGATCTTATGCGCAAGGTGGGAATATTAACTATTCCCTCTTTCGATGGATCAATTAAGAGTTCAAATAGTACTTGGGTGCAGAAGATGGAAACTTAGTACCTCGATCTCAACCCAATGATCAAGGCAGACGAAATCAATATTTCCACCTTTCATTTGGATGGGGAGGCTCATGAATGGTGGCATCATGGTTTGGTCACCCTTGGACATGCTAACATTACATCATATGTAGAATTCACCCAAAGAGTGATGGAACGGTTCAAAAGGAGGTATCATGAACTGCCTACATCTTTCTAACATCAGTCGTAAGAAATATACATGGTCTTTCAACAAGCTATAGACTATCCAGTCGTCCATGTAGACCTCTAGAAACTGGTGGATAAATTCCTTAAATGCGGCGATGACTACTCTAGAAAATATTGTTGGTGCATTCTTCAGTCCAAACAACATGACTGTGTATTGGTAGGATCCCCATTATGTAGAAAATGTGGTCTTGTATCTGTCTTCCTGTGCTATCTTGATCTAGTGGTAGCCTGAGAATCCATCAGTGAATGAGTAAGCTTCATGTCCTCCTACATTCTCCAACACTTAATCCGTGAAAGGTGTAGGGAACGGGTCATGTAGGCATGCATCATTCAATTTTCTCAAATCGACACATATCCTTATACCTCCTTGTTTTTTTCTCCTGAACTACCTTTGGGCTTATCCATTTGGATTCTTCCACCATTTCTATGATTCCAGCTTCGAGCATCCTGTCGATCTCAGCTTTGACTTTTTTCTTATATATCGAGTTAAATATGTATGGTCGATGTCTAATCGTTCTCTCTTCAGCTCTGAATGGTATCTTCATTTCTCCTAGATCCCCTGCTATACCCTTCATCTCTGTAAATGTGGTGGGAAACAGGTCGTTGTACTCGAGCAGTAACATTGTTATGATTTAGACTATCTGCTCATCCCAATAATCTCCAATGTTGTCCATTTTGGGGTTCTCGACTGTCCCAATGTTGACTTTCTTCTCCTTGATCAGCGCAGCAATGACTTCTGATTCTATAGGTGGACCCTCCATTTTTCTTTCACCTTTTTCTTCCTCGATCTGAATATCACACGGATCGTCTTCCTCTAGTGCATCCTTGTGCACATGGTAACATGACAACAGTTCTTTCACTGTATGTTTGTTCCCATATTGTTCTTTTGTAGTGAGTTTGAATTATGGTTCCTTAATGAATATCCTCCCTCTTGTCTGTTTAAGATTTGCATCTATGTTGGGTTTTTCATTCTCGAATGAAAAAGTAACTATAAAATACAGTTGCAATATCGTCTAGGTCACATTTCCTTTACGCAATTCCTATTCTGTATACCATTTTTTTGGTATTCCCTCTAGAGTGTGTATAAAATGATGGGGCCATTCCTCTGGGGGTGTCATTTTCCACAGCGTTATGCACTTCTCCAAGTGCTCCGCTAGTGCCCCCTGTCCATCATACCTCTGTTTCTTATTGTTTTTTTGTTCTACACCGAACCTTATGCACAGTAACTGCTTACATTGGTACCAATATGTGATTGTCTCTTTATGTGCGCCCCACCATATTGCAAGTGTGGCCTTGACTGCTATATCAAGTGATAAAAGTATTTGATTCTCTAAAACTTCATCTTCGTACTATGCCAAGAATACTTCTAGATCATTTATTTCGTGGAAATTGGGTGGTTCCCTTATCTCCTTGCTTACCCATCTTACTGCGCGGTCTATTCGTGCGCATCTTCTTGTGGAAAATTTGTGTATCCTTTGCTGCTAGTTCTCTAAACCGGTATTTGAGTATGTCGCACATGAAGTAATGTTCCACCAACTGAGTATCCCATCTATAGTTGGGTTCATGTAATCCACATCACGCGTAGTTTTTCTATACAATTGGTTGATCTCCTCTAAATATAAGCAAGTGGTTTCTACAAACCTTTCCCCTTCTGATGGGTCTAATGGCATGATGACCCTGTATTCCCCTAACTCAAATGTCATTTTTCTTGTCTTCATATTGATTATGGCATGTTTGTCAAATGCCCAATCCAAGCCAAGCAACATTGGATATGGTTTTGTGTCATCCACTATTTGAATCACTTCAAAGTCTGCTTTAGTGCGCACTCCATCTGGGTCTATTGTCACTCCTTTGAGTCTATCAATTGGTAGGAATCTATTTTGGTTTGCTAGTTTCAATTGAACAGGTGAATATCCTAATGTGGGTTCTCCCATGCATTGCCATGTTTTGTTTGGTAATACATTAACTTCAGATCCTAGATCCAGTATGATATCTCCCATGTTGAAATCTCTGATGTTGGCATTCAGTCTGAACTCCCTATTTGTTCTTCTCCTCGTATGTAGGTAATTGATTGTATTTTGTTCTATTTTTCCTTCTGTCTCTATGCTACATATTTCTAATATGTTTTGCAATATTTTGACAGTTGATGGATCATTCAATACTTTGACACATGATTGCAAAAAGCATTTGATTATACTTACTTGTCCCATGGGTTGCATTTCTTTGGTATGATCCAATAACTGAGGCATCTCGTACTCTGGTGCTTCCTTGCTTTGTTGCACAGTTGAAGTCGACGCAATGTCATCCTTCTAAAATTCTTGTTGGGCTTGCTTAAATATCTCCTTCACCTTCTGTGCATCAAACTGCTTTCTTGGTTCAGCATTCTTCTTCACCCACTCGTGGTGTATTGGCTCTTGTCGGACTGTGTTGTTTCTTGTTTTAGCTCCTCCATGGGTAACTATGTTGATGTTTCATCCTTCATCCCTCGCTTTGGTTGATATCCATTAAAAATTATGGTTTTTCTGCTTCCTTTTTTCTTGGATTTTTACTAATAATGTGTCGGACATTTTGCGTATCATGGTCTGATGCGCGACAATACATACATGTTGTTGTTGGAAGTGGACATTCTCTTGCATATTATCCCAGTTGTTTGAAATTATGACATACCATTGGTCCTCTACCTCATCCAAAACCTCCTATGGCTCGTCCTCCACCTCTGTAGCCCGCTCGATCTCCTCTCAGTGTGTTATACTGAGGCACCTGATTATATTGCGCGGTATTGTACTGAGGTTGTGTTGTATTGTACTGTGGTTGTGCGGTATTATATGGTTGTTGTGCAGTATTATACTTTTGTTGTGGAGTGTTGTATGGGTTGGGACATGGTTAAATTGTGGTGCAGCTTTCCTAGTCATCATTTTAGCCTACACTCTATATGCATATGATGTTCTCTCCCACATCAAATCCATAGTCCTACAATCATTTTCATCATGGCCCGCTGACTTGAAAAAGTTGCAATATGAACTTATTGGGAATGTCTAGTATTTTTGCATCAATGGGCGGTGATATGGATCATGGCCTAGTTTCTTATATATTTCACACCATAGACCTCCTGTTGTTAATGGATTTGGCATTCGTGCTACCATATAATGTGCGAATTTTGGACATTCGTTATTGTGGTGCCCTTCCATCCTGCATGTAGTACACCAAAGGTTTTCATGTTTGTCCTTAATTTTATTCTTGTTTTGCTGGAAAATTAAGTTCTTCAAATTCTCCTTCAGTTATTCGATGGTCGGATTTGTCTATTGATACTGGTTTTCTTCCAATTTTAGGGTTATATGCAGAGCCTTTGCCTACGTTTGAAAATTTTGTTGTCGTAATGAATATTTTAAGTGTGGTAGCAGTGAATTGACAAGAAGGTGCCTTTTTTGCATATAGGTCATGAGATATTTCAGTTTTCCCTTTAGTCTCTTGAATCTCTGGTCAATTTCCCATACGGATTCTCTCAGTTTTTGTCTAATTTTGATCTTCTCATTCATGTATTGATCTTCTCAACTTGGATTTTGAAACTCATTTATCAACAATTTCTTGATAACTGCAATTGTTATGGTTGTCCCTGGTGGATTGTTTGCATCTAAAATCATATACCAATCCAGTGTGCAATCCCTTAATGTAATCACTAGTTGTGCCAGTTTAGTATCTTCGTATGTGATCTATTTTGTTCCCAAATCTTCTTGCAGATGACCAAATGTTTCTTCGGGTCCTCTAATGCTTCTCCTTTAAATTCTGCTAACCTGGTGTTGGGATTGTGTCCTACCATTCCGAATGCTAAACTACTACCTCCGCGCTATGTAGATACTTGACTAGCGTTGCCTGAACTGGATCCTCCCATTTTTGTTCCTTGTGTAGATGTACTTCCTGCTATCTTTATTCTCTCGAAATATGGTTGTGTAAATGGTGGTGTTATCTTTGGTGTATTAGTCACACATGGGTTTATGGGTTCCACACTGACATTAATATGGATAGGATTTTTGCCTTATATTCCCATTCTTGGACCTCTTATCTTCCTCTCATATGTTGTGCATAGAATTTCCTCAATCTGATCCACATCCCAGAGATCATCTACCTCTTCCTCATCACTCGCCAATCCGTCCCTCGCAGCTACAGCTCTCTTCTTGGTATTCACCTTGTATTGGTAGGGTACTCTCCTACGCATCTTTATAGCTATCACCATGATCTTCTTGATCTGGTCATCATCCATCATTATTGGGTCCAAAGTTTCCTCCGTGTTTCCCTTATTCTTTCCTCCTTCCATTTCTCCTTTTTTTGGCAGTGCTTCCCCCCTTCCCCCATGAACGCGGGGAAGTTTAGTTGTTTGACTCCATTGTCATTAAACCTTTGTTGTATAGCATTATATTGATAGAACTATACAATGATCTAATGTACCTTCCTTGAGGTCAACATATAAATTATTTATCCATCGCACTGTACGACTTCGTTGTATCTACTGCAAACTCTGATATAAAGCCTACCACACTATTGTCGAGCCAAAAATCTACTGTGTGGGTGAATTTGTTGTTCACTTGTTGTAACTGATCAAGTTGTACTGGGGTCCACTCTAACTATCAGATTCGGTTCATTGTGTGGTTATTCTTCAACCTTAGTATCCATTCCTGCAATAAGTGTGGAAAATTACAGAAAAAGACTTTATGCAAATAAGTAAACACATATTTCTCAATACATTTGTGGGGTGTTATTCTAGGGTTTTTGTTATCTTTTTGTGCAAACTCTATGTCTTTTGTCCTTATCCATCTTTCAATCTCTTCTTTTGTGGGATTCCATGATCTCAACATCCCATTCTAGTGGCTCATTGCTTTCTTCTCCACCTTCTGTGTATCTCGTAACAACTATTCAACATGTCTCATCTACTCAATCCTATATTGTTCCTACCAACTCCAACAGAACCATTTTTTGTTTAACTTGGATATATATCCAGTCTTAGTTCATATTGAGTGACCCGCAGTTCATGTCTATTCAAGGTTCCAACAATCCTCTAAAACTATCATCCCTCTTGGTAAACCAAAAGGGAACGCAACGCACAGGGTGCATTGCGTCGTCTCACCGGAGATAGTCTTAATGGGTGACTACAATACTCATGTGTTTTCATCCTAGGATTGAGTGAGGGATCTGAGAACTATGAGCTGGAATGTTCTATTATAAATTATTAACGCAACACACCATTATTATGATTACGCAGGAATATATCAGCTCATTTATCTAGCATATCAATATCTACTGAAGACAATAAATAAATACATGCATTCAATGACATAACACAGGTGTTACCATGGTTCACTCCCCTCCTGGGCTACGTCCACAAAGATCTAGCTCTTAGCTCTTTTATTATAGTCATTCGGAAACTCCAGCACTGCGCACTTACACTCTTCTCGGTTAGGTTAGGTTAA
>ML845452.1:0-36016 GCA_009831015.1 Picea engelmannii | reverse complement strand
TATATATTCATTCGACTATGTATGTATTGTATGTGTCAGTATAGACTTTGGGGTGATCAATATACAGTCAAGTCAACTATGCAGTATTGAATATTGTGGCAGGCAGTAATACATTATTGTTATAGTCAGATCACCTTAGTATATACTTTATGTAGTATTGAATACTTTGCCAGGGGTAATATATCGTCAGATCATCTTAGTATATACGTTTATTTAATGGTATGTAGCAGGCTGTATATTACTCGTCCAACTTTTAGTAGATAATTTTATGTATATTTGGACAATTAATTAAAATTTCTGTGTTTTTAAATAAAAATGAAATTAAAGGCAAAGGATATTATGGTTATTGGGATGCTCCAGTAAATAGCATTGAATCTTAAGGGAAACTCATTTCACTGCAATGGAGAATTGAATCCCCATCTCATATTTGTGAAGTACAGCAGACAAGCTTTGTATGAGCAATTACTTGCAGTACTATATCTACTCTTTCATCAAGCGAAATGCAAGAGATCGCAAAGACCTTTCTGATCTGTTACCTTTGGTGCGTGGCTTTGACTGTGTGCTGGAGAGATCTTTCTGTGCTGTTACACTGTGCTGTTACATGCTGTTACAGCCATTCCATGCCATGTTACCCATCTCAATCAATTCAAGTGATATAATTATCCATTCATATCCCATTGAATTCAAGTCAACGACATAATTATTCATTCATATCCCACGAAATTCTTTAGACATCTCAAACAACTCAAGTCAATGATATCACTGTTCATTCATATCACACAATATTCTATGGACGTCTCCATTAATCCAAGTCAATGATATGACTATTCATTCATATCACATACAATTGCATGGAAACTTGTGTTAGATGAATTAAGCAATATTTTTTTTTTATATTTATATTAAAAAAATGTTGTGTGGTTGGCTTTTTTATTAAAATAAAGTAAGGTGCAATAGGTGTAGGGTATCTATTATTTCGATGAAAAAAAAAGAGCAAATGAAGTATGTTTAAGATTAAAAAATATAATTAACAATTAGATGGAAGTAATAGTAGTTTATTAAGGTTTAGTTGTTTTAAAGGTGAAACCAGTAATTTTAAAAAGTATTCTTCTTAAAACTTGGAATTCTCATTCTCCAAAATCAGTTAGAGAATCATCATTTTGACTAAAGATTTTGAGAAAGTAGACTTTTTTTCAAAGGTTTTTAGAAAAGTAAAATGGGAAGGCCATGCATAAGCCAACCTTAGAGTTAAATTGAATGAATGTTTATATAAGCTAAAGGAGGGGTTATATATTTCTTACCTTTCCCATGAATTGACAACATATTTAATAGTTATAGCATATTGCAACACATGTCTTGTCATGCAATGGAGAATGGATGGTAAGTTAAGGCTCCTTCATTGCTCATTCCAACTAATACCTCTCCCTCCTAAGTGTATAGTTAATTGTGAATTATGGTATGTGTATGGGTTTGCTAGGAATGATTTTGTGGTTTGTTTCAATGTTATTATTGGTACTTTTGTTCTCAGAGAAAGTAGCAAATGAGTTGAGCATTGAAATTGGGCTAGGGTGCTCTAGTTGGGGAAGACCTTGCTTGGGATCTATGTAAATATGTTGTGACAATTGGTCCACAATGCCATTGCATAAACAAATGTTGCATTCTATGCAAGATAAAGGAGATTTAGAGGGGGATTAAATGTTATGAGTGTGAGGCTTTTGACACACAATGTAGTTTAATGAACTCCACCATCCAATGAAATTTTTGGCATGAAGAATTGGAGAGGAAGCTCAAGTCAAAAAATGAGGTTAAGGACCGATGTGCAATGGAAATTGCAAAACATCTCTGGAACTTCAAGAAATTGAGAAGGAGGTCAATGCATTCATGCAAATTCACCATTGTAAATACCTAGAGCTAGTGTCTTAGATGGGTTCTTTGTAGTGTCTAGTTGAAAGGATTCCAACCCACCTTAACCTCCCTTAGGAGGTCTTGTCTCCTCTCCCACCAAAGTTTATGTCCTCTCTATACTCCTCCCTTTGTATTTTTTATTGGGCCAATGAAGAGGATTAGACATCCCACAATCCCCATATCAAGGAACTCGTGGACACGACAAAGTAAGCCTTGCAGCTATTGTGAAGTGGAGATGTGTTTTGAGGATGTTGCAATAGAGATTTAGGTGTAGCTAATATGAATTGGAGATGTGCTTTGAAGATGTTGGGATAGAGATTTAGGTGGACTTCACAACTAAAGCACTTCAAAGACATAATTTCTAATTTCCACTATACTTGATATGTTTTATCCAATATTATTTTTACTATTTCAATATGTAAGGAAGTGTACTTGCTAGACCTATAAAAATTGAAATTGAAAGATTAAGAATAGAGATTTTTTGAATATTTGAATAATAAAATATAATCATACTCTTCAATTTTGTAATATTATACTTACTATCAATTATTATAAAAAATAAGAAAAGAAAAATAAACCTTTGTCAAAAAATTTATTATTATTATTAATTATTAAATAAACATCTTATTAAAATAATAATAATTATTATTATTATTATTATTATAAACAAATAATTATTCATTCATTTATTACATGGTTATCCATTTATTACATGGTTATCATAGTGAATTATGATCATTGAGCTTGTCATCCAAGGAAAGGAAGAGGGTGGGTAATTTTTTTATTAATGATATAGAGATATTAAATTAGAAGAGGTTATCCCTCTGTTAACATGTGATGAGGATTTTAAATAGTAGATATATTAAATATATAAAGAATATAAGTATAAATTAGATTTTAGATAATTTTGTGAATTATAACACATGTGATGAGGATTTTAAATAGTAGATATATTAAATATATAAAGAATATAAGTATAAATTAGATTTTACATAATTTTGTGAATTAATTCGAGTGGTTAGGAGGTCATGGAGTTAAGTCCCCTCGAAGAATTGAGTTAATTATAATACCCCGAGTTAATTATGATATTGATGTTTTAAAGAGATGAAATTTGAGTGGTAAATCGTTCATTACAAGATGATTTGCCCATAAATATCATAACAAATTTTGACAAATCTCGTTTTTTTTTTTAATGTGTCGAAACAGACCAGCTGTGGAAACCGTTCGAAACCATTCGAATTTAACAAACGATTGAAATTTGAAATTCCAACCCTCTCCCATAGTATAATTTTTTTATTTTTTTTATAATGTTTTAAATATTTTTTTTTTTTATAATATTTTAAATAATAAAACATTCTGGGACCGACATAATATTTATAACGAAGTGGTTTTAACTTTTCTTCCATCTCTTTCATTATTAACATGGCCGACTTGGCACGTAAAACCCATCATGGGCCAACCTTGTCAGAATCATACGGTCCTCGACCGACGCCTGTATTTCCTCCAGATCCTATCATGCCATTACAAGGTTTTTAAATACAAATTTAATCTACCTTTACTTGATCCATTAATTTGTCCACTTCGGAGTTGAAGTGAAAAATCAGTTCCAGATTAAAATTACAGGGAATCTGAATTTTCATTAGATTTAACTTCAATTATTGGTAGGCGTGGGGGGTCATTTAACTGAATTATAGATCATTTATTGAATAAAATTTGGCAGAGAAACAAGGTGAGAGTTTGGCAGGCACGTCTGGAGGGGTTCGGGTAGAGAGGTTATAGGGGTGCATTATATATGAATGTTTATTTTGATCAAACCAGTGTTAGTGTAACAGTCACATACATGGAACAGTAAAGAGCAGGCAGAACCTGTAAAAAGTTGGACACGTATTTGAAGAGAAAGAGGGAGGAAAAAGGAGTTTGCGAGAGTGCCAGACAAATTGGAAGACAAGAAGATGCAACAAAAAAAAAAATCTAATATGATACATTAGATTTTGATCAGGATTGGATAGATTTGTGGAGTTGGTGAGAATGATTGGGAGAGAAATCTACTTTTTACATGATGAAGAAGCAGTTTTAGTTTTGTTGACAAACAATCGACTAGGACGCGAGAGAAGCTTTGGCTGGTAAGCAAAAGTCGTGCCTCAGAGATATTTTGGTAAGTTGCTTTGAGTTTTTTTTTAAAGTAAAACTGGGTTAAATGCAGAAGAAATCATGGTTAGTCGATGCTCCAATAGATGGGAAATTCATTGCAAAGGAGGATTGAATCCCCTTTCTCACACTTGTTAAGTACAGCAGACAAGATTTGTATGAGGAATTGGACATGTGTTACGAGGCTTTGAGTGTGCTGGGGAGTTCTTTGTGTGTTGGTAAACCTCAAGTGTCCAAAGAACTTGCCTTGAGATGATCTCAAACCGTGTCTTTGTGCTTAAGCTTACTTCCATTCCATGCCTTGTTGGTTGTGAGGTCATTTATAATAGTGAAGGAAAAAAGAAAATGGAGTATGTTTAGAGATTAGAACACACAACCAACAACGAGTAGGAAGCAATAGTAGTCTATCAAAGAAAGCAAACAACTCGTAGGAAGCCATAGTAGTTTATCAAAGGAATAGTAGTCTATCAAAGGAAGCAAACAACTTGTAGGAAGCAATAGTAGTTTATCAAAGGAAGCAATAGTCAATGCTTAATTGTCATAAAGACACTACAAAGACACTACAAAGAATGATGGTGGTTGGGATTCAACAATAATTTTAATATTATAGTTTATCAAAGGAATAGTAGTCTATCAAAGGAAGCAAACAACTAGTAGGAAGCAACAACTAGTAGGAAGCAATAGTAGTTTATCAAAGGAATAATAGTTTATCAAAGGAAGCAATAGTCAATGTTTAATTGTCATAAAGACACTAAATTAGTACAATAGTAGTTTATCAAAGGAATAATAGTTTATCAAAGGAAGCAATAGTCAATGCTTAATTGTCATAAAGACACTAAATTAGTACAAAGAATGATGGTGGTTGGGATTCAACAATAATTTTAATATTATTGTTCAACTAATTCCTTTTTCAAAACTCTACACTCTCTAAATTTACTTAGAGGATCATCACTTTGACTTAAGATTTCAATAAGGTAGATTTCTTCCAAGTTTTGTGAAAGTAGAATGGTGAGTTCAATGCATAAGCTAACCTTGGAGCTAGGTTGAATAAAGGTTTACATAAGATAAATCGAGGGCCTATATATTTCATTCCCTCTCATGAATTGGTAACACATTTGATAGTTATAATATGTTACAACATATATCTCGTCATGCAATGGAGAATGGACTGTGTGTTAAGGATTCTCACATTTCTTACTTCAACTCATAGTTCTCTCTCTAGCATGCATGATTACTTTTAGTATGACAAGCGAAATATGGTATGCATATGTGTTTATTCACAATGTCTTTTTTGGTCTTCTTCAATGTTAGTATCATAACCTCTACTCTTGGCTTTAACAATGAATGGGTGTTGGAAGTGGTTAGGATGCTCGGATTGGGGAAGGCCTTGTCTAAACTCTATGTAAATCTGTAATGACAATGACACGCTATAATTGTAGAGAAAAATGTTGTGTTATGTGCAAGATAAAAGAGAATCAGAGGGGAATTAAAAACTATGAGCATGAGGTCACTGAAGCATAATGTAGTGAAATGAAATCCACCATTTGTTGGAATAATTGGCAGGAATAATTGGATAGCAAGCTCAAGACATAAAATAGGGCCAGGGATCACTATGTAGTGGAAACCACAACACAACTTCTGGAACTCAAGGAAATGGAAAAGGAGGTTAGTGCATTCATGCAAAATCACTACCAAAAATCCGTGGAGATAATATCTAGGTGGGTTCTTTATAGTCTTTAGGTGGAAGGATTTTGTCCCACCTTAACCTCCCCTAGTAGGTTGTCTTGTCTCCTCCCCCATTGAATTTTGTGTCCTTTGGGGACTCCTCCCATTGTGGTTTTTCTTTGAACAATGAGGAGGATTTGGACATCTATGCTACCTGAATTGGGAATTAGTGGATGTCATAGCCGAAGTATGCAATGTAGCTCATGCTGAATTGGAGATGCACACTAAGGACACTACAATGGAGACACACGTGGGCCTGGCCATTGAAGCTCTTCAAGGGCATCATTTCTAACTTTTACTAGATTTGTTTTGCCAAACAATTTTCTTCGCTATTTCAATATGTAAGGTAGTGCACTTGCAAGGGCTATAAAGGTTAGAACTAGAAGGTTGAGAATTATGTATTTTTAGATGTTAAATGATATGATTTGGACAACAAGCTATGGCGAGACTCTTTAATTTTGTATTACAATGTTGTCTAGTTCTATCACAATTTTTTCTAATATAAAATATCTTCATTATCGTGAAAAAAATACTAAAAAAAGCGTAAAAAACCATTAATTTTTTTTATTGTTAATGTTATTATTAAACTTCAAAGAACATTTTAAGATTGTTATTGTTATAATGTCAAGGTAAAAAACTATAAATTCATTTATTGCATAGTGGATTATGATAGTTGAAAAAGCAAGAGTTTATGTTATCAAAGGATGGTCAACCTTGTGCAAAAGGAAGAGAGTGTAATAATAATAATAATAATAATCATCATCGAACTACATGACATGACCATTTAACCATTGTGATCACTCAATGTGTATAACTATACTATCATATAACACTGTATTATTTATTCATTTCGGTCATATCTTATTCATTATCTTATATATCATCTATCCTATTATATGGATTTTAATTATTTGTCCTTTTTATGTTGGATATTCCTTAGCAAATGAACTTTGTTCGTTTCATGAATATTAGAGCCAAGATTTGATTTCAACCCTCATCAACACTTTTTAACATACTTTTTGTCAAAAAAATTGTTGTTCTTGGCAGCATATCTTTTGGCTTCTCACCACACTCAAAGTTCCAAAGTTTCTCTAATTTCCAGGTCTCTAAGCATCATCACTAACTTTTGGCTAAATTTTGCCAAAATAATTGTGCTACAAAGTTGAAGATCAAATAAAATATCAAGGAATTGGAAGGGAATCTGTAAACCCTTCGATGAGGAGGGCGCGCGACACCTATTCTTGACCGGCATGAACGAAGACGAGACACAAAAGTTGGGGTTGCCTAGGTGACTCAGACGGATGGGCACACCTGTAGTTAGGTAGGTTGTGTGATGGAGCAAGTAATTTTGATGTACTTGAGAGTGAAGACTTGGATAAGTGACTTGAGGAGGTGAGCCAAGAGTTATATGGATGGGCACTCTACACTTGGAGATCGCGATGAATGAGCATGGTGTCTTGAGGCACACATTAACACATATTGCGACCAATGAACACACTCATGATGCAAACTTATTGGGCACACCATCCTTGGGCGTATTGTGCAAAGAGATGAGGCCGACTTGTGTGAGAAGAAGAGTTTGGCGTGACGACCTAATGAACTGACACATCTGTGAACCACATGGTGGGACGAGTTGGTTGGTTGGATCAAATTCACCCCAAATGACGTGAAAATTCAGGCACAAGTCGATGGGACAATTTGAATGGGGAGGACGCATACAATAAGAGTGGACAGTGCAAGCTAGAGACAAAACAACTCAAACATAATAACAACAAGTCATTTGAGGCAGATTTGGACCAAGAGGGGTGAGCTCACCCAAGGAGCCAAGTCGCTCCTAAGGAGGACTTGTGTTTCCTTGGTGCTACGACGAAGTGCAGAGTGGGGTGAGATGTCCTTGAGGCGAGTTTGGTTGGCATGATGATTTTTGAGTTGGATAGTGCGCACAATGGTGAGAAGTTTTGTGACGGACAATAAGACGACCTCGGTCACGACAGTGTGGGGAGGACATGAGATGATAGGGGTAGGCAAGTTAGGCGACTTGGAAAACTTGTATATTATGTATGATTCAAGTGCTCCCTTCTTGTATTGGACACATTGTAATGTATCATGTTGTATTACACATCTTGTATAATAAGTGTATGAGTGTTAGGCACCTCTGGTGCCACCCAACATTATCTTTGTGCCTCTTCTCTTGTATGTATATTTGCATGTTCTTTAGTTGCATAATTGACTAAGTATAGAACTGTATAATTGTATAAGAGTGTGAGTGTTGTGAAGGGCATGGTTGGGCATGCACTTTGGTTGCAAGATTCAAGTGAGGTGACTTGACTTGCAAAGTAGCTCGGGGCATAGATATGGAAAGACCTTGAGTGAAGAGGTGTAGCCCGAGTGAAGTACTCTTCATTCAAACAATTCAAGTCAATGATATCACTATTCATTCATATCACACAATATTCTATGGATATCTCCATAAATTCAAGTCAATGATATGACTATTCATTCATATCACACAAAATTGTATAGAAACCTGTAGCATTAGATGAACTAAGCAATATATTTTTCATGAGTTAAGCAATGTTGTGGTTGGAATATAAAAAAATGTAGGCGAAAATAGGTGTAGGGTCATCTCTAATTTCGAAGAAAAAGAGGAAATGAAGTATGTTTAAGATTAAAAAACATAATTGACAATTAGATGGAAGTAGTAGTAGTTTATCAAGGCTTAGTTACTTGGTGAAATAAGTAATTTTAAAATTGCTCTTTTGTGACCAAATCCTTTTCGAAAACTTCAAAATCTCCAAAATCACCTTGAATATTATCACTTTGACTCAAGTTTTTGAGAAGGTAGACTTCTTCCAAGTTTTTCAAAATCAAAATGGGAAGACCCATGCATAAGTGAACCTTAGAGCTAGATTGAATGAAGGTTTATATAAGCTAAAGGAGGGCTTATATATTTCTTACCCCTCCCATGAATTGGAAACACATTTAATAGTTATGGAATATTGCAACACATGCCTTGTCATGTAATGGAGGATGGATGGTGAATTAAGGATCCTCCAATGCTCATTCCAACTCATACCTCTCCCTTAGATGTGGATAGTTACGTTTAGTAAGATAGGTGAATTATGGTATGCATATGGGTTTACTAGGAATGTCTCTGTGATTTGTTTTGATGTTATTATTGCCACGTTTTTTCTCAACTCTAGTAGCAAATGAGCATTGGAAGTGGGCTAGGTTTTCTGGTTAGGGAATATCCTCCCTTGGATATATGTAAATCTGTAGTGACAATGGGCCCACACTGCCATTGTATAAACAAATGTTGTGTTCTATGCAAGATAAAGGAGATTTAGAGGGGGATTAAATGCTATGAACATGAGTTTATTGAAGTTGAATGCATTTTAATAAACTCCAACATCTAATGGAATTGTTGGCAGGAAGGATTGGACATGAAGCTCAAATAAAAAAATAAGTTCAAGGACTGATGTGCAATGGAAACTGCAACACACATCTAGAACTTCAAGAAATTGAGAAGGAGGTCAATGCATCCATGCAAATTCACCATCGTAAATACTTAGAGCTAATGTCTTAGATAGGTTCTTTGTAGTGTCTAGTTGGAAGGATTTTGACCCACCTTAACCTCCCTTAGAAGGTTTTCTCGTCTCCTCTCCCACCAAACTTTATGTCCTCTCTATACTCCTCCATTTGTCGTTTTTCTCAGACCAATGAAGAGGATTTGGACATCCCGCACTCCCCAAATCAAGAAACTAGTGGACACCACAAGTGAAGTATGCCTTGTAGGTCATGTGAAATGGAGATGTGCTCTGAGAATTTTGCAATGGAGATTTAAGTGGACTTGACATATAAAGCCATTCAAAAACATAATTTATATTTGTTACTATACTTGCTATGTTTTATCAAATACATTTTTTTCTTTTTCAATATGTAAGTAAGTACACTTACTGTTAAATTTTTTATTGTTATTATTATTGTTAAACAAACATCTTGTTAGAATTGTTATTGTATCAAGTCAAAAGATAAACAACTATTCATTCATTTATTAGATTGTTATATCATAATGAATTATAACCATCTAAAAATCAAAGGACACTTGAGCTCATCACAAAAGAAGAAGGTAGGCAATTTGAATTGTTATTATTATCATGTCAAGGATAAACAACTATTAATTCATTTATTATATTGTTACCATAATGGATTATGATCATCTGCAAATCAAATGACACTCGAGTTTGTCACAAAAGAAGAGGGTAAACAATTTTTTTTTATTAATGGTAGAGATCAAATTAGAATAGGTTGTGTCTATGTGTTAGCATGTGATGAAGATTTTAAATAGTAAATATATTAAATATAGAGAGAATATAAGTGTAAATCAGATTTTAGGTAATAGATAGTCTCGGGGGTTAGCTTGAGTGATTAGGAGGTCACAGGGTCAAGTCCCCGAGCTTATATTGGGTCTCACTCAATATCCCTCCAGGGTTAGGTTTCCTAAAATGAAACTAACAAATTTGTACCATTTTAGAAATGAGGAGAAGTACTTGAAGATTTCTCGAGATATGTATAGTACTTAGGATTTTCTGGGATGTGTATTCCATTGAAAAAAAGAAGATAATAGATATATTAAATGTAAAGAAAATAAGTATAAATCACAAAAATAAAGTCACAAATAGTGAATGAGTAACATCATAGATAGTGAATGAGATGTTTAGATATACCATTTGTTTTTTTCTAAATAAATCTTTGTCTGGCTTATTATTATTGTATTTTTTTGACTTATACTTGGAGATGATTATATACACCCACCTGGTTAGATAATATCTAGATGTTTATAATAATAATAATAATAATAATAATAATAATAATAATATATTTTATTTTAAGGTCATGACCAAGCCAGAAACCAAATTGGTGTATGAGACTCTCTTGTTTGTGGGAAAAAGGACCCCTCCCCCAACTATTTGAGTGGTAAAGTTTAGGAAGATATACATACCCTACCCTGCCCTACCCCTCTCAATTTAAACTTATAACCTCTTAAAAATTAACCTAAAAATATTACCTTTATTAAATTATCTAAATCATAATTTTAAAATATTATTTTGACATTCTTCAAATGATTTAAAATAATTCCATTCAAATTAAACAATCTAAATGATTTATTATAATTCTCTTCCAATTAAAGAATCTATATAGAAAGAAAGAAGTATCCAAACACGTATAATGATCATTGGATTTTATTTAATTCGGAGTAATGATCATTGGATTTTATTTATTTCATAATTTTTTTTGTATATGTCAAATGTGTATGGTACCATCTCTTGATGAATGGTTATATGTCAATGTGTATTGTACACATTTTTAGTAAATATCATATAATATTATATTACATTAATGAAATTATTTATTCAATCAAAATGTATTATTTTAATGTAAAAAATAACCAAATAATATCATATTATATTTTGTTATTATTAATTTTTATAATATTTTAAATAATAAAACACACTCAACGTGATATAGCATGGAAAATAATTAGTTTTTATAATGTTTAAAAAAATAAAACATACTCGGATCGGTACAATATCGATACTGAAGTAGTTGGACTTTTCTTCCATCTCTTTCATTATTAACATGGCCGACGTAAAACCCATCATGTACCAACCTTGTCAGAATCATACGGTCCTCAACCGACGCCTGTATTTCCTCCAGATCCTGTCATGCCATTACAAGGTTTTTAAACACAAATTTAATCCACCTTTACTTGATCCATTAATTTGTCCACTTAGGAGTTGAAGTGAAAAATCAGTTTCAGATTAAAATTACAGGGAATCTGAATTTTCATTAGATTTAACTTCAATTATTGGTTGGCGTTGGTGATCAATCAACTGAATTATAAATAATCTATTGAATATAATTTGGCAGAGAAACAAGGTGAGATTTTGGCAGGCACATTTGGAGGGGTTTAGGTAGAGAGGTTATAGGGGTGCATTATATATGAATGTTTAATTTTATCAAACCACTTTTAGTCTGACAGTCGCATACATGGAACAGTAAAGGGCGGGCAGAAATTGTAAAAAGTTGGACACATATTTGAAGCGAAAGAGGGAGGAAAAAGGAGTTTGCAAGAGTGCCATACAAATGGGATCAAGACAAGAAGATACAACAAAAATCTCATATGATATATTAGATTCTGATTAGGATTGGATAGATTTGTGGAGTTGGTGAGAATGATTGGGAGAGAAATCTACTTTTTACACGAGGAAGAAGTAGTTTGTTGGCAAACAATTGACTAGGAGGCTAGAGAAGCTTCCATAATTGAAGCTTTGGGTGGTAAGCAAGAGTCATGCTTCAGAGACATTTTGGTTAGTTATTTTGAGTTTTATAAGAAAAAGTGGGTTAAATGCTGAAGAAATTATGGTTAGTGGGATTTTCCAATAGGGAAATTCATGGCAAAGGAGGATTGAATCCCCTTCTCACACTTGTGAAGTACAACATACAAGATTTGTATGTATGGTAAGTTTTCAAAGAATTTGCCTTGAGATTAGCTCAAATTCTTGTCTTTGTGTTACAGGCTTATTTTCATTCCATGCAAAATTTTAGAGAAACTTAGAGCAATATATGAAATAAGTAATATATTTTTTAAATGTTTAAAAATGTTATCTTGTTAGCATTTTAATACTAAAAGAAAGGCAAGGCACTTTATGTGTGGGGTCATTTATGACATTGAAGGAAAAAAGAAATTGGAGTATCCTTAGAGACTAGGAAACACAACCAATAACAAGTAGGAAGCAATTGTAGTCTATGGAGATTTAATTACTATAAAGACGAAAGGGGTACAAAGAATGGTGTTGTTTGGGATACAACAATAATTGTGCTAGGCACTCTATAATTCAGTATGGGGGAGATGTTGTCCCATTACATAACGTAATGTTACATTAAAACAAAAAAATTACAAGTCAGTTCAATTGCACTTCGAACAATCATGCATAAGTTGTCTCCATTACACATTACTCTGGATTTATCATTAGATCAATCTTATACATATACATATACATATACATATAGAGTTACAATCTATTATATAGATTCATAATATCAATGGATCCAACCTAGATTCATCTTAACCCCAAAATCATTATCAATGGATTAGGTCTCTAATCAATTTGGTCGAGGAAGAAGTAATAATATGGAGAATAATTCTTCAAAATCTGGGCTAAGTTAGTTCGTAGAAGAGGGGGAAGTTGCCTCAAGATTTTTTCATCCCCAGTCATTTGAAGCAGAAGAGGGAACATCATCATCAATCTCAGTTGAATTAGAAGAGAAAATGGATGGCTTGAATCTTGAGAACAACATTCGGCTCTAGATTGGAAACACAAACACAAATCTTGTTAACTCAAATAGGAATAGAATTCCTAAAGGGACGCATCGACAACAATCTCAGTGGCAGAACCGCCAACATCATCAGATGCAACAACAACAACAACAAGGAAAACATGCCTTCCTCAAGGTCACCTTGTCTACCATTGAGCACCAACTGCAACAAAAGATGATAAATGCACACCTGCAATGGATACAACAAAAACAAAAATACGAATGCCCAACGATACTACCACTATATGGAAGAGCCATGCAACAACAACAACAACAAGGGAAACACACCCTCTCCATGGCCACCTTGTCTACCTTCGAGCATCAAATACAACAAAAGATGATAAATCCTAATCCTTAGTGGAACGTGACAACAACAATATGACTACCTAGCAAACCCACCTCAAACCCACTCCAATGACGCAATGTGTATCATGACTCTACATGGAAGAGCCATTCAAAACCAAATAAACCACATCCATGCCCTAGCCATCAATCACCACTATGTGGAAGATCAATTCAAATCCAAATAAACCACATCCATGGACTCCCCATCAACCTCTATCATCAACCTTATCCACTAGCCTCAGTACTATTGCAGCCTATATCCAACCACACAAAAATATGCATATTTTCCTTGCCTTTTTTTTTTGGATTAGGGCTATATTTTAATCTTTTTTTTTTTGTTGGCTTCCTTATTTTCTCTTAGGAGTTAGATTTCCATTTTGGTTACTTTTGATGGCGAATGGATATTTGTATTAGTATTAGTTTTGTTGAGTCTCATGCATATAGTTTCATTTATATATATATATATATATATATATATATATATATATATATTCCAGTTGAAAATATATATAGTTTACCAGTACCATACCCAAACAATAAATCATCTACTACTTCTAGAATCACATAAAAATATATCTATACTTTGTTTAGATATAATTTAGATTATTAATGTTTAAATGATGATCTTTAATGAATCAAGCCAATTTTAAACACAATTGTGGGAAATTGTGAAGTTGGTTATAAGAATATTAATTAGTGGGGGTTTTTCTTAACGAATCCTTTAGCACTAATTTCGGATGAGGTTTGGTATCAAAGATGTTGATAAGGGATATGTGTTGATGATTACAACTGCGTGAGACATCCTCCAGGACATAGACTGAGTGAGTCGGTCTGTGAGAGATCCCATGAGTTGGGTGTGCCCATGAGATGAGTGTGTCGTTCCTCTCTGAGACTGAGATGGAACGTTGTGTGACCCTGTGTGGGGAGGATGCCCATGAGATGGGTGTGTCGTTTGAGATGAAACGATGTGTACCCTTGTGAGGGGCGAAGGTGCCTATGTGATGGGTGTATCGTTCTCTCTGTGTAGAGAGTTGAGACGATGTGGTACTCCAGACGATTCTCCTATGAGACTCAGTGAGATAGAGATTTGTTGAGTATGATGTCCATGTGGCTGAGAACAGGTGGACGTGACCCTAGTGGTTGAGCACTAGTGAGCGTGTGTCCAGATGATTCTTGTGTGAGACTCAATGAGATAGCGATATGTTGAGTAGGACGTCCATGTGGCCGAGCACAGGTGGATGTGCCCCTAATGGATGAGCATTAGTGGGTGTGTGGGATCCCTTGCTATATTTTCTAAGAGTTATATTTACCTGTAACCCTAATTGTGATGTAAAGGGTACAGGTCGGCCCCACCATAAAGTGAAAGATAATTAATGTAAAAGATAATTAATATGGTAATTATTAATTATATTATGATTTATTGAGGTCGGCCCTGTTGTGCCAATAGACACCATTTTTCATGTGTCCAGTCTAGTATAAATAAAGGTGATTTCCCCATTGAGGAAACACAACACACATGTGATTTTGGAAATTTCAGCAAATACATCTTCTAGGGCTAAATTGCGCACCTCTCTTGGGTGCTAGCCTTTTTGGTTTTGGAGAGCACCCTCTTGTGTGCTAAGTCTATGGTGTGGGAGGTATTTCTCTTGAAGAATATAGAAAAGGATTGATGGGTTTTCTTCCCTTGTCGAGAAGGGTTTCCCAGGATATTTCTTGTGTTCTTGTGCATGGTATTTCTTATTGTGATCTTGGTTGTTGCATCAATTGTTAATGGTGTAGCTGCATTTGTCTATGGTTCAAGTAAATACTAAAATTGAAATAAAATTCATGCTTGAGTCTAGCCTAGTGAAAATTCAACATGGTTTCAAAGCTTAGGTATTGAAGAACCCATTGCATAAGCATTTAAGTAGTCATCCTCTTCTTTCTGCAATTCCGTACGACCCTCTAGGCTTTTTTGCAATTCTGTACAACCCTCTCCTTTTGAGGGATTTCAACACTTTACACTTGGACGTTGGGGTTGGAAATTAGACATGAGTGTATGACCTCCTTCAATGTACCTCCAGATACTTTCAAAGTGAAATTCCATTTTTTACTTTATTTTTGGTCCTAGGATTTCACAATTTTCTGCAGAAAATTCAGAATTAGGGTTTTTGCAGTTCATCGAAGGCGCTCTTAGCTCACCAGTGTTCTACTGACTTTCAAGGCTTATTGTTGGCATTCATAAGCCCAACAAAACCTAAGGTTTCTATCCTAGCCTAGCCGTTAGGTTTTTTGTTGGCAAGGGTTTGTGAAGAATCTAAAATATGATGAACATAACTATGATGGAAGATAAGCTTGATTGATCAGGGGATCAAATTTTGCTCAAAAATTCAAAGTGCTCAGAATCGCTTCAAACCGGACGAGAGCATAGGCCTCGTCATTGCGAACCCAACGCAACTCATTTTGTCTCAAACAGACGTCGAGAGCGAGAGATATTGCTATTTGTTCATAAAGTCAAACAGGCAAAAAAAGTACGCTGACTGTACAGTCCATACAGGCTGACGTGGCAGGGTCGTACGACCGTACGCTGACATGGAAGAGGTGACATGGCAATCATTTATTGGCTGACATTTGGTCGAATTGGAAGGCGACACGTGGCATTGTTTGGTCAAATGATTGGGTGCCACGTGGCCAAATCATGGGCTGCCACGTGGCACCCCGGTATTAACTATTGGTCGTTTGTCAAAATATATTGGAGTCCGTGGGTTTTGACCCCCAGACCTCCCCACCACATAGTGCCTTCGCAAAGACCATCCGACCAACAGACCACCGGTTGTGCCTTGTAATGTATACGAGTTTATATTTATTTGAATTCAATTTATGTGATCGTTGGTGGGGGGTCGAGCCGGGGCTTAGCCCCGGCCCGCGGTCGTTTGTTGTATATATGACCATGCCATATACCATGCACCCAAAGGTTGGCGCGCGGGGTTTAAAACATATCCCGTGGTCCTTGTATTGTGCCATGTGACCATAACCGGAGCACGGGGGGAGTTTAAAACAGTTGTAACGGTTTAGCCCTTTTGCCAATACGCAAGGTCATATGACCTCCACATGCCCAGGTGCTAGGCGGTTAGGGGCTGACACGCCCATAACCATCCTACAGTTTGCACCGTTGGCACGGTTGCGCTCGGTGTTGGGTTTTCACGCTATATATTGCGTGTGTGCCAGGTTCATTCAACAAGGGTGTATTTTGTAGATGCAGAGACATCAAGCTTGAAGGGGGGACTTCCAGGAGGCCTAACTTCTTTGTTTTTCGACCGATTGAGGTGCCGAAAAAGCCCAGCTAGGGGTTTTTGGACACTCTGAAGCCATTGGAGCAGTCGGTTGGTCATTTTGAGCATTGTAAGGCATGTTTTTGATCACTTTGAGCAATTAATAATAATGATCCATTGGAAGCTAGACCAGGAGATGTAGCCCAAGAGAGGGGTGAACTCCTTTATCAATTGTTGTGTTTATGTGCTTATGTTCATTGATTATGATGCTGTCTATTTGTATCTTGCATAAGTAATCCTTTAATTTATGTGTTGCAAAGTTGATCCATTTGCTTTTAACACATAACATTTACTTGCAATAATTTCAAGATTTTCAAGTCTTCTTCATTTTTAGATCATTGATGGATCAAGAAAATACAGTTCCTGGAAGCCAAGACTTAAAATAGATGAAAACATCAAAGAGGAAGCCTTCTTATTCATTTCATCACTCTCAGGTATGGTTCCTACTAATGATGATACTTGGTTAATTGACAATGGTGCCTCTAGGAACATGATTGGTTTTAGAGATCACCTTACTAATCTTGTTGAGAAAGAGACCAATATACATATTGTCCTTGGAGACGATGCCATATATAATGCGAAAGAGGTTGGAACTTCTACCTTCCAACTAGATTCTGACATGCATTTTCAACTAAGTGAAGTACTATATGTACTTGGGATGAAGAGGAACCGTGTCTCCATTTCTTCCTTAGAAGACAAAGGCTACAAGGTTATCTTTTCTAAAGTAAAACTTCTTGCATGGCATAAGGACTCACATATGTATTCTTCCGAAGTAATTGGCGTTCGAGAAATCATCTTATAAATATTGACCATTAGACCAGTCCAGGCCCTGTTACATGATACTATAATCTTGAGTGAGCTATGACATAGGATACTTTCCCACATTCATTATATATCTCTTCCAGCTCTAGGGAAAATGGTAACAAGCCTTCCACATATATTGATTCAACATAAAGGTGTTTGCAGAGGTTGTGCCCTTAGAAAGAATGTCAAAGGGTCCTTCTTGAGAAGTGACAATAGATCCAAGGAAATCTTGGACTTGATACATTTAGATGTGTGTGGGCCAATGATTGTTGCCTCCCTGAATGGATATTTGTACTATGTACTCTTCATAGATGATCACTCTTAGAAAACTTGGATTTACTTCTTGAAGAACAAGGATGGAGTCCTTGCAAAATTTCAAGAATTCAAAGCTCATGCTGAGAACTTGACTGGAAGAAAGATCAAGGTACTAAGATCAGATAATGGAGGAGAATACACCTCCAAGGATTTCAACAATTTCTATATTGAAGCAGGGATCAAGAGGGAGTACACAATTCCCTACAACCCTCAACAAAATGGCGTTGCAGAGAGGAAGAACATAACCATCATCGAGGAAACCAAAGCGATGATACATGATTAGAGCCTACCTATGACTCTGTGGGAAAAAGCATGCATGAAAATAGTATATGTTCAGAACATGAGTCCTCACCAAATTTTGAAGAACATAACACACAAAGAAGCCTTCACCGGAGTGAAGCCTGATATTGGACACTTCAAGATATTTGGGTGCCCAATATATTTTCATGTACCTAAAGAGAAGATATCCAAGATAGAACCTTTAGGGAGAAAAGGTACATTTGTGGGATACAATGAATCTTCAAAGACATATCAGATCTACATCCCTAGTCAGAGACAGATTGAGATAAACACATATGTTATCTTTGAAGAAGAGATAGCCTTTCAAAGATCCATAGAATCTCAAATGGAGATAGATAATGAGACAATATTGTTATAAACTTAAATTTCTCTACATATGCATACCTGGCCTTTGGCCCTCTTACTTGCATTTTTTGCCAAGCCATCACTAAGTTGCTCTTCTAAAAAACCCATTTTTTGAAGATGTACACGCCCTACACCACTATAGCTCGCATATGTACACATGTTTCACCACTATAGCTCGCATATGTACACATGCTGCACCACTATAGCTCGCATATGTACACATGCTGCACCACTACAACTTGTGTATACTTGAAAAAGTTGCAAAAAATAAAAAAATTGCAAGGAATTCGTTGAGATTACGGGCTATTGGGTAGTTTCCCAACCAATCCATATCCTATAGCCCATCACCCAACCGAATAACCATCCTTTTGTCATAAAAAAGGAGGTGTTGGAGTCTCACTACACATCTAGACATAAGAAGAGTGAAACTCTGCCCGTTTCACATCCCCTCCTTGCCCCAAGTAATTGTAGCCCTTTTGTGAGAATGTAGGGACCAAATTAATTTCAGTCTATTAAAATCCATAAATTGAAACCGATAAGATTACTTCTACACATAAAGACTCAATAATTTCTTTCATTCAGCATATAAGCATGTTAAATTAATTAAATAACAATAATTTCATAACAGAATAAGAATTACTTAACAGAATAAAATAAATTACCTCTTCCTGATGCTAATTCCCCCGTTGATCTGGTTGTCCTTTGTTGAAGTTGAAACTGTGTCAAACACTGCCCAAAACCGAGTTTTCCTCCCTGCCAACTAGGAGCAGCTTGGTCGGCTCCCTAGCTCCAGGATACCGTAAGGATATCCTGGCCCCTGTGCTCAAAACCCCCGACAAACCGGTGCCCCTTGCTTCTGATTCACCAAAAACCCCAAAAACCCCAAAAACCAAACTCCTCACACCAAAGATCTCCACAGAAAAATCTCCCTCAGAAATATATCCTCCTCCTAAAAAATGCTTCCTCCCTCCAAAAGAATGATAATCATCCCCGTAAGACTCCTCCCCGTCATATCCCCCTTCACCGACTCTCCTCCCCCTCATTAATTTCCTTATCTCCTCCTTTATTATCCTATCCCCCCTTCTTTAATATCTTATCCCCTTCATTAATATCTTATCCCTTTCTTTAATGTCTTATCCCCTTCTTTAATGTCTTATCCCCCCCTACATATATAAAGCATTTAATTAAATAAATTAAGATTATTAAGCCCTTAAATTTATTACCCATGTCGTTGAATGTGATATGTAATTAATTAATTAATTAATTAATCAATCAAAAGTTAAAAACAATAAATAAATAATTAATATTATTAATACTAATCATTGTTTAATTAAAACCATATTAGGACAATTAATTATCTAATTAATTATACTTAAAAAAAAATCCCTATGAACTATCTAACTAGGGTTGTTACAGAGAATTGCCTCAAAATTCCCCAATTTGCCTGTCTTCCTCCATCAAAAACTCATTTTACTTCCCAAGAAGAAGGTTGAGAGGAGAAGCCATACAGAGGTGCACTTAGAGCTTGGTGAAGAGGAGCCTGAACTAGGTTCGTGGAGCAGTATTTGGCTTTGGTTGTAAGTGATCATTGTATTATCAATAAAATAAGTACTTTTCCTGTCCCAAATCATGGCGTGTTGAATGTTTCTAATGGATTATGTTTTAATATTCTAACGTATAACCTTGATTTGTATATGAATTTCATGCTTGTAGTTTTCTGTTTATCTGTCTTTGAATGCAGGCCAACATTGGGAGGAGGCATGCACTCAATGAATCTTTCAAGCGCGATAGAATCATCACCGGATGCACAGTAGAGGTACAGTTACCTGATCCTTCTCATCTTTGATTTTCTCATATGAATCATGGGTATATTTGGGGTAGTTAGAAAAGTAGTTGACTTTTAGACGGTTGTGATCTACCTACATTCCGAACCCTAGTGTAGTCTTAAGGGGGTTTTTCCCACTAGCAGAACTGGCAACCATACTAGGGAAGCCTCTAGGGTTTTAGGGTATTTTTTGGGTGTTTGATTGGTTTTTGTACCTTTCGAGTTTCTATTGAGTCTTTTAATGGATTCTGATCACCTGTTGGTTCCATAACAGTCCTCCCTTCCCTCTCACTCAGTTTATTTTATTTAATTTTTAAGGAATAGTAGAGGTGTATGTGCCCTACAGTGGGTCAGCCCCACGTACATACACACCATGTCTAGTAAACAACCCGCGTACATACGCAGACTGCTGAAACAACAATAGCATACTTGGTTCAAGAAAATGTTTTTGAAAAGAGGCAACCAACATATTTCTTGATTGAGGTCTTACTTCTCAGGGTTTCTCGAAAGAGTTCAATTTCTCTGTTTTTACAGTCATAGCTTCGGTTAGATGTTAGTTTTCTTGTATTTTTGAAGATTTCTTGTGTTTACTTCTGAAACGGTTTTAGGCAAGTCTTTGAGTTTTTGATCAGCATGTTTGATGTCTTTAGTGACTCCCTACGATCCGCAGTGGGCCAAAGTTCAGTTTCGGTCTTGTCTTGTATTTCTTTTTCCCCTTTAATTTTCTTTAAAGAAGAGAGAAAAAATATTTATTTCAAGTTTTTCCTGTTTGAAGCATTTTTCAAAAAAAAAGAAAAATATTTTTCTTTCTTAGTTTGGTAAAGTAGTTGGAGTTAGTTATTTTACTTGAAAGGAAAAAGAGTTCATTTTTTAAGTTCTTTACTGATTTCTTAGAACTTAAGTAGCTTGTAGTCGAGTGAAATTTTGTTTTAGGTCTTCTATTTATAGATCTTGAAAACTGTTAGTTATGAAAAAGTTGGTTACAAAGAGCTAGTTGTGAATCTTTATTTTTCACTAGAAGTAGTTTTGCTTTCAGTTTCCTTTATTCCTCCTCTTTTCGTCTCTCATACACATCACTAGTTTCACTGCCATATCCTTTGAGTTAAAACAATCCATTTAAAACGAACGCTAAATTCAAAATTAATTAGACTTTTATGTTTGTAGGGTCAATCAACTAGTTTAGGGTTAGGTATATTTTCATGTACCTAAAGAGAAGATATCCAAGCTAGATCCTTTAGGGATAAAGGGTACATTTGTGGGATACAATGAATCTTCGAAGGCATATCAAATCTACATCCCTGGTCAGAGACAGATTGAAATAAGCAGATATGTTATCTTTGAAGAAGAGATATCCTTTCAAAGATCCATAGAATCTTAGATGGAGATCGACAGTGAGACAATAACTTCCCCCCCTTCAACAGTTCATAGGGAGACATACATTAATCTAGTTGATCCAGTTTTTCCAGTTGATCCAGTTTCTCCAGTTGATATCACTAGAGATATTGAAGTAGGACATAAAAGGCCTGCCTGGGCTCGACAAAATCTACAGGAGGTAGAGGAACATGCAGCCCCTCAAGGCACATCCCAAGAGAGCAAGAGACCAAAGATATTTTCAAGCTACTTTTTAGCCATGAGCCACATCATTGATTCTGAGCCTTCTTGTCATGGATAAGAGATAGGTGAGCAGGTATGGAAAGATGCCATGACATAATTATATCAGTCCATCTTGAAGAATGATGTATGGGATATTGTTCCGAGACTAGAAGGGAACTCTGTAGTGACTTCCAAGTGGATCTATAAGATCAAGCATGCAAGTGATGGAAGTATCGAGAAATACAAAGAAATATGTGTAGCCATATGATTCTCACAAGTAGAGGGAGTTGACTATGATGAGACATTTTCTCCAATAGCCCGATACACTTCCATCCGTACTATCATTGCACTAGCTACACCCATGGGTTGGAAACTACATCAGATGGATGTAAAGACAACCTTTCTCAATGGTGAGATTGAGGAAGAAGTTTATATCGAGAAGAAAAAATGATTCGTGATATACAATGATAAATATCATGTGTGTAGGTTGAAGAAATCCCTGTATGGACTAAAGCAAGCACCTCGTGCTTGGTATGAGAAAATTGATGGATTCTTGATGAGTTTGGGCTTCAAAAAGAGTTTTTCTGATCCAAACCTATATTATCATATTGTTGGTAATGAGTGCTTAATCTTGGTCCTATATGTGGATGACTTATTCCTCACTGATTAAGAAAGACTTATTGTTGAATGCAAGCAAGCATTGACTTCTAAATTTGAGATGAAGGATCTGAGTATGATACACTACTTCTTGGGACTAGAAACATGGAAGAGGAATGATGTGATTTTCCCGAGTCAAGGAAAATATACAGTGGATATATTGAAGAAGTTCGGTATGACAGAGTGCAAATCCATTCCTACACCAATGGTGATGGATTTGAAGAAAATGAATGATGCTTCTACTGATTCAGGTGAGATTGATCCACATTTGTACTGCCAACTGATTGGATCACTGATGTATCTAGTTAACATCGAAGATAATATATTCTATGCATTGAATGTACTTAATCAGTTCATGAGTCAGTCGAGACAAACTCACTGGATAACAATGAAGCATGTATTGAGATATCTACGAGGCACAGTTGGATATGGTCCAAGATGTGCCTCTAGTGTAGACTTGAGTTTGCAGGGATATGCCGATGCAGATTGGGAAGGGAGCACAATGGATCAGAAGAGCACATTCGATTGTTGTTTTACCTTGGGGTCTACCATGGTTTCCTGGTGTAGTAGGAAACAGAGTTCTGTGGCCTTGAGTATCGTAGAAGCAGATTATATAGCATTGAGTGTTGCAGTCCGCGAAGCAGTGTGGATTTGCAAGCTCTTGAAAAATTTATTTAATCATGAGATGGATCCTACCATTATTCATTGTGATAACCAGAGATGTGTGAAGCTCTCTGAGAACCCCATGTTTCACGATAGATCGAAACACATTGAGATAAAATATCATTATATCAGATACATGGTGTAGAGGAAAGAAGTACAAGTGCAATGCCTTCCTACACATGAGCAAATTGCAGATATCTTCACCAAACCACTTTCCAAGATGAAGTTCGAGTACTTCCATGAGATACTTTTCATGGTGGAGAATGCCTCCTTAGATAAGAGGGAGTGTTGATGATTACAGTCACGTGAGACATCCTCTAGGACACAGACTGAGTGAGTCAGCATGTGAGAGAGCCCATGAGTTTGGGTGTGCCCATGAGATGGGTGTGTTTTTCCTCTCTAAGACCGAGATGGAACGCTGTGTGCTCCTATGTGGGGAGGATGCCAATGAGATGGGTGTGTTGTTTGAGATGAAACGATGTGTACCCCTGTGAGGGGTGAAGGTGCCTATGTGATGGGTGTATCATTCTCCTATGTGTAGAGAGTTGAGATGATGTGGTACTCCAGATGATTCTCTTGTGAGACTCAATGAGATAGAGATCTATTGAGTAGGACGTACCTGTGGCTAAGCACATGTGGACATGAACCTAGTGGTTGAGCACTAGTGAGTGTGTGTCCAAATGATTCTCTTGTGAGACTCAGTGAGATAGAGATATGTTGAGTAGGAGGTCCCTGTGGCTGAGCACATGTAGCTTAGCACAAGAGGACGTTCCCATAGTGGTTGAGCACTAGTGGGTGTGTGAGATCCCTTGTTATATTGTCTAAGAGTTAGATTTACCTGTAAACCTAATTGTGATGTAAAGGGTACAAGTCGGCCCCACCATAAAGTGAAACATAATTAATGTAAAACAAAATTAATATGGTAATTATTAATTATATTCTGAGTTATTGAGGTCGGCCCTGTTGTGCCAATAGATACCATTTTTGATGTGTCCAATATAGAATAAATAAAGGTGATTTCCCCATTGAGGAAACACAACACACATGTGATTTTGGAAATTTCAGCAAGTACATCTTCTAGGGATGAAGTGCACACCTCTCTTGGGCGCTAGCCTTCTTGTTTTTGGAGAGCACCCTTTTGTGTGCTAAGTCTATGGTGTGGGAGGTCTTTCTCTTGAAGAATATAGCAAAAGATTGTTGGGTTTTCTTCCCTTGTTGAGAAGGGTTTCCCAGGATATTTCTTGTGTTCTTGTGCATGGTATTTCTTCTTGTGATCTTGGTTATTGCAACAATTGTTAATGGTGTATCTGCATTTGTCTATGGTTCGAGTAAATACTAAAATTGAAATAAACTTCATGCTTGATTCTAGCCTAGTGAAAATTCAACAATATGCTGATTTGGATTCGCACAAGTGTTGGTAATGAATGCTAATTGAGTCTAATATCAAGCGGGGAGAAGTTTTTCTTGAAGAGTAAAATATTGAGATTAGTTCGAGACATTCATTCCAAAGACAAGCAATTGAATATCCAAAGGAAGAGAACCCCTTCAAATCTGAAGCGATTTTTCAACAAGCTTTTTTGGAGATGAAAACCAAGGTGGAAGAATTATACAAGGAATGGAAGAAGAAGGAAGAAGGCCCAAGTTAAGGTAAAGGATAAGGAGGCGGTAGTGACCCTCCTAAAACTCCTCCATATCCATCCTCTCCTTCAAGTTCAAGTTCCTCTTCAATTCCATAGAAAAAACAACCAGATAAAGTTGATTCTAATTTGTCTATGTTGAAATTAGATGCGATTTTTTTTTTCAATTTATAATGGAGATATTAATGCAGAGAAATTGGATCATTGAATCAAGCAAATTGAAGTATATTGCAGGGTTCAGAAAATAGTTAACGAAGAAGCAAAATTCCAACTAGCTACTCTCTGACTAGGAGGAATAGCATTGATTTGGTGGGAGAGTAAGAATCAAGAAGATCTTCTTAAGAAAGGCAAAAATGATATATTCCTGGCATGAATTCATAGCTACATTAAAGAAGAAATTTAATCCTTTTTGGGTATATGCAACAAACAATAATGGATTGGCAAAATCTAAGGAAAAATAGAGTACATAATGTAAAAGACTATACTCAAGAGTTTAGAAAGAGGGCATTAACATTGGACATTCTTCTTTATATGCAAGAAACTATTTTGAAGTATATTGGTGGGTTGCATAGCCATTTGAGACATACTATTCTTATGTTTAATCCAATTAATATTGATGAAGTTAATGTCCAAGCCACTCATATTGAGTCAAGGGGAAGTACCACTTGATATGAAAAACTAATGACAAATTTAGAAGATGAAGTAATTGGAATTCCCAAGTATGAGGGATATACCTGGGATAATGATAGATTATTGAGATTTCACATAAGGATTTATGTACCCCCTGTTATCACTCTGTAAATTTCCTTGGTTGCAAAGAAAAATCTCATAGGTAACCACAAACCTACTTTCAGACTGGAAACTAGCTTCCTTCCAATCCAGAGAGGGCTCTCTCCTAATTCTTCAATCAATACAAGGGATAGATTTTATATAGATAAAAAGTTTATGAAATGGTTGGTAGGGTTGAGAGAAAAACCCATCAGGAGATGGAGTCAAACATGCTAAGAGTTAATGAAACTGACAAGAAAATGGCTGAGAAGTAAGCAGGTCTCAGAGGCAAGGTAGACACACTTTCCCTAGAAACTATGTTTGTCATTGTAGCTGAAAGTTGAAGGGAGAAAACAATCCACTGCAATTGGGCATGCAAGATGAATCCAAGAGAAGCTTTAGAGGGTAGAGGTGACAAGAATTTGAATATTATGAAAAGATCATCAAGCAACAAATGAATTCTATTCATTAATATTTATTCAAATACTGAAGATAAACACATTCAAATGGTATAACTGAGAAAATAACAATCACATAAGAAAAACACAGACTGGGAAAACACATGACATGAATCTCTGATGTGACAAAACTCCATGCTCTGTCTTGTCAAGCTTTATTAAATTCAAACAAATCTGATATATAAAATAGCCCAATGAGTCCTCAGGTCCTCACCTCCTTTTGTTTACAATATATATATATATTCTTGTGATTACAGAGCTTGAGGATTCAATCTCCTCATATTTCCTCAAATTGGAAAAAGTTACAACAAAACTATAACCGATTGCAAACTAATGGTTGTATTTTAGGGTTTAGTTATGGACTACTTAATATATACAAGCCATATCAAATTACATTTATCTAATAACAAAAATGATGCTTCTTCGAATGTTCCTGATGATTTGGAACTTTTCTCCAAATGGTAGTCCAATCAGCTCTAACCTAGAGTTATTGGTTTACTTTCGCAGTGTGTAGAGATTGCTTGTTGTAGAACTACATCTTCAATAGTTTTGCAACGTATTGGTGAAATCACTCTGAAAACTCCGTTTTCAACACTTTCACAACAAGGAAAGATTTTTTGCAAAACTCCTGTTTTTGATTGTTGATGTGTAGATGTATGGTTGTTGTCTTCTGGCTTCCCACTTCCAGAATAAATAATGGGCATAGAAGTAGAGGTGGTGAGATCTGAAAATTTTAGTTGATCCAATACCCAATTGTTACACATTATTTTGCTCATTCTAATGATGACATCACAAACATGTGTTCAGGCTCCCAACATGGCTTTTGCCTGAGAAGAGTAGCTTTTTCCCTACCTTACAAAGCTTTTTTTTAGAAAGGGTCCGCAAGCTGCCCATACTACACAGTGCATAAATCCATCATTTCCGCAAGATACCCTATAGCTAGCTCGCGGGATTTCCGTAGGCTGCTATATAGGTAGGGTGCGACGACGTTCCAAAGATAAAAGAGGAAAGAGGTTTAACGAAGTTTCTAGAAGGGGAATCTTCTAGAACGTGAGGTGGTGTCCATATGGTTGCGATCCTACTGGTTTCTCTGATTTGGTGGGATCATCCTCATCCTTTTTACCACTTCACCTTCTCCTATATAATCATGGGCTTCTCATGGAAAAGGTTAAGCACAACTGAGCAAGATCAAGCAGAGAATTGACGAGAGAATAGACTGAAGATTGTGTGAAGAATCCTATTCTTAGTGATGCTTGAGGCCTCCATTTGTCCATCAAGATTTTGTGGATTATCTTCATGCGAATTTCAGAGCAAGTGTATGTGTGTGTTGGGACAAAGGACCACTAAAATGGAACTTGCGACATCAAGACAATTCGGTTGTATCTTCCACTTTTCATTAATATAATACGGTGACACGTTTCTTTCCCATAAAATGATTAGTATTTTATTACATGATTCCTTGATCACATGTTTAGGTTGTCATTGAATTCTACTATTATTGCTTTCACGTTGGTTGGTTTGTATTATCGCAGATCCAATTCTACATGAGCATTGAAGTGAAGTAGGGACGACAAATATATAAGGGAAGCGATTCATAAGGTATGTTATCTATTCCTATTTTGGTAGTAAAACTCAATGATCACAACTTAGGGGAAGTGTCTTGTTCCATCTCATTTTGTTCTAGATCCAGGTGGATCTAGGGGGATTAGTTCATGTCCGCATCTACCGATTTACCCAATAACAAAATTGGCAACTCCACTAGGGAAGAACAACTAGTTTGTGGTTTTTTGTTGGCCATTTTCTTTTGACTTATTCTTTTCACTTGATATCAATCTCCGAGTCTCTGAGAGACCCATTCACTCTCCCTAGGTTTAAAAGTCCACTTAGAAGTTTTGTCTTTCTCCCAATTTTATTGATTTTTCAAACACGTCCGCACTGCACCTTATAGGTAGCCTACGAAAACCATTCATTTCCGCACCTGGGTTTCCAGCGTGGGATTTCCATACCCTGCACGTTTGTGGCTCACAGAAATCATCCATTTCCGCACTGTGTTATACTGCCCGCCTACGACAGCATTTGAATTTTTTTTTTGGTTTGGGTTTTCGCTTCTACTGTGTCCTAGTTTTTCTTTAGTCAGCTGGGCAAGGATTTTTAATTTCATTTCTTGACTTCTATTGATTGTTTTAGCTCGATCTTGATTGGTTTCGAAAATCGAATACCTTTTTTTGATTCTTTTTCGATCTTTGTTTTTATTGACAAGGATATAATCTCTGGACTTGCATCCGAGTGGTTGCTCGATCAAATATTTTGGTTTGGATTTGGATTTGTAAGTTGGTTGCATCTTTTGGGTTGCTTAATGATGAGAAAAAACATTTCTTGTTCATATTTGAAGAGTCATTTTCTTGTCAATTTGTATTTTTATCTCCATTGAAAGATTGATTTGGGTGTTTGTTGAGTGTTTTGTTTTCATTGGTTGCTTATCCTTTCTTAGTTCCATCCCTGTTTTGGTTTCTGGAAAGGAAAAAATTAAAGTCTTTTTAGTCTTTTAAGCAATCATTTATTCAAAAAATATTGGCGTTTGAAATATTGAAAGAGAAAGAATAGTGAAATTACATTGTTGATGATTGTTTGGTACTACATTTAAAAAAGGGAATTGTACATCATAGTTTACATTGTTCCAGAAAAATTATTTCTCCCTACTATAGATAGAATTCATCGAAAGAAAGTTTGCATCATTCATCTCTATTTACACATTATTGGGTCAAAGTCTCACATGACATTGGTTTCATTCCTGTCTCCCTCTTGAGTAACAACAACCTTTAATAATATTGCGAAACTCTAAAATTCAACTAGTAACTTTTTCTAGGACTCTTTTACACCAACATTAGTTAGGATAGAACTTTGGAATAGGTAGTGAGACACACTCTCCAAAGCACAAAACACACCATAGTATCTTGTTATAGGGAGTGTTCAAATTTATTTGCAACATTTTGTCTTGGGAAGCCCTTCTCACACAAGGGTAAAACCTGAGGTCGCGTTGAGATTGGTAGAGTCACTCACCCTGCTTTGTTGGTCTCAGTGTAGAGATTGCATGTATTATGGGGGTCACTTGAAGGTATACCCACAATGATGAGTGGAAGCCTCTCAAGTTGATTTCAGGTTCAATACCCTGCCCTTGCATGTGGATTGGACTGTCAACTCTTTCACCAGGCATCACTGTTGTTTGTGTTAACTTTAGTAGCCTATCCTCTTAAGGTCTTACACAAGGTGACTGTGGAGAGGCAAGTCTCCATAGTACCTGGAATCAATGTTGGCTAGACTCACTCGGGCTCCTTGGAGGGTATACCCATGATTATGTGTGGGAGCTTGCACCAGGGTGTAAGTTTGTTAAGCAGGTCGTCAACGTAACTTTTCCACACTAGCCCAACCCCTTCTTGTCTCAACTTTGCAACGTTGGATTTCATCACCAACTAGTGACTTCGGAATAGGAAGGTCTTGTTTGCTTGGTTTTGATTCCTAGATTGTACTAGCGAGTGTTGTTTTTTTACGTAGTTGGCCATAGATTTTTTCCGTAGATTTTTCGGTTCGGCCAACATTGACCCTCCACATCGTTCACATAGGATGCAAGGACTACCTCTAGAAGAGTTGAAAGGATCTCAACCCTTTCCTCCTAACCCGTCGGAGGATTCTCCTCAACATAGTGAGATCCAAGACCACGTACCCTCACAACTGGAAAGGACCGATTCTCTAGAGATATTTTGAATTGTTTAGGACCCTCTAGAATATTTCCACCTACCTCCTAGATACGAGAGACATATTCTTTGACTCAATTCGTCTAGAGAACTTGTTATTGACACTTCTGGATTATCTCCCGATATTGTCGCAAGCCTTAACGAGGATCCTTATTGGACCACTGACATAGCTCAGACTCTGACTTCTAGAAGGAACTCTTCTACCTCAGAGACAGGAGTTGAAATACCTACTGCTTCTGAACCTCTTGAAACATCTTACATATTTACGATACCCTTGGATCACTTTAACAATACAACGTGCTATTATTTTTCTGGTTCGGAAGCCTTCTTAGCTGGTCCAAGTTAAACCATTGCTCTTCAACAGGCCCATTCCACGATGCTCCCAAATACTACGATTATTCCCATCTGGAATATGGTGGCTAGCCAAACACCTATTGGAACACCACTTTTACCTAGTTAGATCCCATCACTTCCTCTTGGGTATAATGCATTGAATGCTTGTATTCCCAATCCTACCCCAGTTCCATCTGGAATTTCTAGAGCCTTCATCCCTCTTGGGCACAATCCTATTCTTGGTTTTATTCCAACACTTCCTCAACCCCCTTCTGGAGGGTCTTATCCACCCCTCACTGGCGAATCTGACCCTAGTGGCATTACTCAATATTTCACACCTAATTATCAGATTCCTGTTGGTAGACAATTTAACCCTGGGGGCCAATCTCAACCTCCATTCAGAGGACAACCCCCACCAACCCCACCCTATGGACAGAACATCCCCACAACTTTAGCCCAGTATTGCAACTTTCTTACCCAGGGTAATACTCAATCGACTGGAGGGAAACAACCTCAAGTCACCACTTTCATACCCCCTGGTACATGCCAACCTTAGCCTGGGACCTCCAATCCCATTTGGGGTTCAAATGTTCTCTTTACTATCCCTTTCCAAGGGAATGTACCTAATCCGTATAACCCCACGGGCTATCTTCCACCACACCAACAACTGAATCTGCCCAGATCTTCACATTATATGCAAATTGCTTACGGTCCTACTGGTATACCAACGAGATTTCCTCCCCAAAGTCACCAGTACCCTCACGTGAATAGAAAGTTACCCTTTCTGGCCACTTTGGACCTCCCTGATCTGTCTCGAATTTTGAATGACCCTATCCGTTACTCTCCTCATTGGCTTGTCATACCCGCCAAACTACCATCTGACATTCCTAAGTTTGATGGTAAACCTAGAGAGGACCTGAACAATCATGTAATGAATTTCCACATTTGGTGTTCATCCAACTCTTTGATGGATGACTCCATTTGGCTACACCTTTTTCAACGAACTCTCATGGGTTCAGCCGCGAAGTAGTATATATAATTACCACAAGGCTTCTTCACTGATTTCAACACCCTAGCTATGGCTTTCCTCACTCACTACCAGTTGCCAATTCGTTATGAAACAGGGACAGAGATTTTGAGTTCTTTCAAGAAAAGTAAAGCCACTCATATCTTTGATCACATTCATGAGTGGAGACGAAGACGACATCTAATCAAACTTGATCTTCCCGATTAGTTATTGGAAGAATGGTTCATGAAATCCTTCGTGAATTAAATATCTAAAGACATTTCTATGGGTGGGGTTGTCATAGAAGAACAGGTGATCAGTCATTCCTAGTGTCTCGATCTCAGTTATTCACAAACGGGTACTCTTTATGATCTGCTCCCTGATGCACCTCGTCCTTCTACCATGACCACCTCAACAACCCCAAAAACTTCTCATGCCGCTGATGGTGTGATAGGTACTTTCCATGATCAAGCTCAATATGCACAGACCTCTCACACCATGCCCAAATCCCATGCTTCTAATGTTCAAACTGCTCTGACGCCCACCCCTCCCACCAGTAAAACTTCAGAAGTGAACGTCATTCAATCGACTCCTACCAGTAACAATAAATCTAAAAAAGGGAAGGGTAGGAATAAGGAGGATAAGAATAACAATTCGCAATCCAATAAGGCCAAGACACAACCTGCTGAAGATAAGTATAAACAAAAACCTCACTATCCTTGCCTTATCTATGGTGACGATCACTACACGAAGGATTGTCCGAGATGTGCTAAGGTCACAAAGTTCCTCCAAGGGACCCCAAAACCTCCTACCCCTGTCGTCTTGTCTCAACCCTTCCCTTCTCAACAATAGGCTCAATTGGTTATCCATGATCAAACTTCTTCCTCCACCACCTCCTATGTACTCATGTGTAACGGTGATTCAAAGAAGAATGACATCACACTTACCACTTGTGCCAAATATTACCCTTCCTCCAAGGAGAAAGTTGACGATATACCACCTTTGTTGGTTCAAAAATCTCCCTTGGCTCCACCTTCCAACATTCCTCTTCATCTTGAATGACCGAACCCCGATACAGTCCTTTGCCCTCATCCCAAGGGCGTGGTTCGCAAGTCTGCTTTCAATCCTCATGCACGTGCTACCCAAAACTACAGTATAGTAGAAGATCTGCCATAAGCACCATCTGCGATGTCATCCTTCGAAGTCCTTCAGAGTTGTCCTACACAACATAAGACACTATTGAAACATATCAGTGGAATCGACCCTATGGATACAAATTTAATAATATTTGACTTGGAAGATCACATTCCAAGGTTACCCCCTCACCTCGCATTTCAAATACAAGTTGTTGTCTCCGACAAGAACATTTTTAGAACATTTATTGATGAGGGTGCCTCGACGTGTGTCATGTCTATTGCTTGCTGGAAATCCATCAACTCTCCTCCCTTAACTGAATCACACAACACACTAAAATATTTTAATGGCTCTATATTTAAACCTTACGGTGTCCTCCCATCATTGCCTATTACGTTAGAAGGCAAAAATGTCAACGTCAAAGTTGAGGTCTTTGACACTCCTCTTGATTACAACCTTTTACTTGGACGTAGCTGGATCAATTCCATGCGTGTAGTTGTGTCTACTCTTTTTCGCATCGTGTGTTTTCCACATCAGGGAAAAGTAATTACGGTATACCAATTGGCCTTCTTCAACTCTGACACACATACCAACAACGTACCTTTTATTGCCAAGACACCCCCTGGATATGAGAATGTCGGTGTGGGTCTACTGAAAGATTCCACTCTGATGGGTACATTCCCAATCCCACCACCCGATGTTCCACCTCCTTTGGTTGCCTCAATTAACATGATCTCCACCTCTGTCCGCGAACCTCCCAAGTATTTTGACCCATGGATAGTACCCGAACCTGGTGATTATCTCCACTATGGCAACCAACTGCCTTTAAGTCCGGTTGAATCCGCTTACCAAGCCATTCAATCAGCTGACCCTTCTACTCCCTCTCTCGGTGATTCATCTCCTCACCCGTTCCACATCACTTTTCCCATAGTTGAGATGATTATGTCGGTTATGTTGATGGAAGATACCCCTTGGGATGATGGACATCATCGTTCCATTCTCTTCTTCAAACAACACACACTCGAGAGTTACCAACGGATCTCGACCCTGTCGACTGTTGTCATTATTGCTTCGATTCTTGACTCCACACACAATGTGTTATATGAAGAGAACTTAAGTAACATTTCACCCACCATCCCCCTAAACATATCTATCAAACCCGGAGTTGTTGAAAATGTCCATATCGAAGCTTCCTGTTCCACCGAGGAGGTTATCACATATAAGCCACTTTTCCAATAATTTCATGACATCTTTGCGTGGAGCTACGAAGAGATGCCCGACATTGACCCCGATATTGTTGTACACGAAATTAAGACGTACCCAGGCGCCAAACCCGTTCGGCAGAGACTTTGTCTGGTCTACCCCTGTAAAGATGCTGCTATTAAGCTTGAAGTAGAAAAACTTCTTAAAGCCGACTTTATTTATCCAGTGGCTTTAACTAATTGGGTATCCAATCTAGTTCTGGTTAACAAGAAACAAGGTACGATCCGTGTCTGTGTTGATTATAGGGATATCAACAAAGATTGTCCTAAGGATAACTTTCCTACCCCCTTCGTTGACCAAATCGTCGATGATTGTGCCAGAAGTGAAATCTTCTCTTTGATGGACGATTTCTTCGGATATAATAAAATCAACATCTTACTGGTGGATCAACACAAAACTTCTTTTATTTGTCCTTGGGGAACTTTTTCCTACCGGAAACTTCCCTTCGTTTTAAAGAACCTCGGTGCAACATTTCAACGTGCTATGTCTTATGCTTTCCATGATATTAATCACATTGTACAACCATATTTAGATGACCTACCAACACATTCCATGCATTGTAGTGATCATCCGGCCCACCTCCAAGCCATTTTCCTTTGCTGTCGGTTCTATCGTATACACTTAAACCCACACAAATGTGTCTTTTGCATGCATTCTGGCCAACTCTTGGGATTTATTGTGTCACGTCAAGGGATTAGTGTATATCCTTTGAAGGTTGAGGCGATTCTCAATCTACCTCCTTCTTCACTTCGCCAACTACAAAGTTTGCAAGGGAAGGGAAAATTTCTATGTCATTTTATCCCAAACTACGCTGAGTTAACACTCAGATTTACTCGACTATTAAAGAAAGGCTCCGAATTTGTATGGGACACCACTGCCAACAAATCCTTTGATGATTTGAAATTGACTTTAACCCGTACCCCACTACTTTTCCCACCTGATTATAGTTGAGATTATTTCCTTTATCTCGCTACTTCGGATTCAACCATCGCCATGGTTCTGGTCTAAGAAGACGATTTACACGATGAACATGTCATTTATTATTTGAGTCGGAGTCTCACAATTACCGAAGCCAAGTATTTACATGTTGAAAAACTGGCCTTGGCAGCTTTCCAAGATGTCCAACGATTCCGTCACTATATCTTACTTCGCAAGACCAGTGTAATTTCCGATTGCAACCCCATGCAACACATTCTTACCCACCAATTGTTCAGGGGAAAATACTCCAAATGGATATTCATCCTTTAGGAGTTTGACTTAGAATTCAAACGTGCTAAGTCTAATAAATCCTTGGTGTTTATTGAACTGATATGTGACCTTCCCTACACTGAGACAAAAAACCCAGCAGATGACTCTTTACCCGATGAGTCTCTTTTTCTGATAAGTTCTGACGACCTTTGGTATGGGGATATCATTGTCTATCTCCAAACTCAGACTTTCTGGCCCAATTTGTCTAGCACTGACTGTCGTCGAATATGCTATCAAGCCCGTCAGTACATCATCCTCAGTGACACTCTTTATCGTCGTGGGGTTGACTTTGTTTTTCGACGCTGTCTCACCTATGATGAAGATGAGAAAGCTTTAAATGAATGCCACTCTGGAGCATGTGGTGGTCACATGTTTGGGTATGCTACTGTCCAGAAGATATTACACACAAGGTATTTTTGGCCTTCTTTATTTAAAGATTGTATTACTGCCGTTCAAAAATGCCATGCTTTCCAAACATACAACAATAAGATAAGATCTCATCCCGCTCCCTTACACGCTATAGTTTTCGTTGGACCTTTCTCTAAATGGGGTATCGATTTCATGACCTGTAACCCTCACTCGGTCGGGGGGCATGGATACATTATTGTAGCCATGGATTATTTCACGAAATGGGCCTAGGTGATGCCTACATTCGACAACACTGGAAAAACTGCAACACTTTTCATTTTCAATCACATCATCACACGATTTGGAATTCCACAGTCTATTGTCACTGATCATGGTAGCCACTTTCGAAACTTCATGATGTCTGATCTTACAGAAAAGTTGGGTCTTCGACATGAAAACTCAACCCCCTACTATCCGCAGGCCAATGGACAAGTCGAAGCGATCAACAAGGTTCTTATCACCATGCTTCGACGAATTATAGGAATTCAAAAAACAAGCTGGAACACGATGTTGTTCTTAGCATTATGGGCCTATCGAACGTCCATGAAGTCTGCCACAGGGTTTACACCTTTCCAATTAATGTATGGTATAGAAGCTATCCTATCGATTCAATGTGAAATTCCATCATTAAAACTAGCCATTGAAGTTCTCCCAAACACCTCTGCTGAAGAAGAACGTCTGTTGTATCTGATG